>JBAJNP010003979.1:0-29296 GCA_036877545.1 Yasuhikotakia modesta
ACAATCCCACAATCCACCTGAAGTGTTATAAACTGAAAACACTCTCTCACCTGTGCTCACAACACGCTGTACTCGCTGTACACCTGCACTGATTTCATGATCTGGTTTATATTCCACAAATGTCTGTTTGTGAGCTGATTTGCATACAGACTTTCCTGTATCTGAATACTGTAATCATTTTGCAGTGACACTGTACAGTGTAGTTCTGTTTGACAGTTCTGGCTACTGTACCTCTAACAGGTGAAATCAAGGCAGCGTGTCATAATGTTGTAAAATGAGATCAGACACATATTAAGAGGACGTACAGTACATCTGTTATTCTTCAGCGTGTAAACAAACTCTGGTGTTAATTCAGCAGATGTCTCCCGTCCGCCCCAAATCTCACAGCTTCTCGCTCTTCTGCCATACAACATCATCTCCAAGTTCATCAAAGTCTCCAGACAGGCCGTGTGCAGAACCAGATTTGATAAACTTCTTGCTGACATGGTGCCAGGGGTGCAGCATATGCCGACTCTGTCTCCTCCCGTTGAGCTGTGAGAGGATGACTGACGATGCAGAGGCAGATGTGAGGAGCGTCAGAGCTCTGAATCTGTTGCTTTCTGCTTTGGGGCAACTTATCAATAATGGATCAAATTGGTAGCAGAATTAATTCGAGTGAAGATGAGGAACTTGCGCTTGTTTTGCATGTAAGTGTGTGAGTGACTGAGGTTTGTATCATTAGTGTTTGTAGGTTTTTGAGAGGTTGTGGCACACGTTTGAATCTACAGCAGTCATTAAACACACTATCAGCATTTCAAGTGTCCTCAAGTATTAAGGAGGTTCTGGTGGGTTCTGTGGTTGGACTGACCCAAAATACTGTTGTAATTGTTTCCCGTTTCTCAGATGATAAAAACATCTTTTCTGACTGTAGAACTGGGACAGGCTGGTGTCTACAGGACTGGCTGTTTACTTCAAAGTCAATGAGTTGCTGTGGGCAACATAAACTACAGAATAGCTCATTTTTTGCTGCTGTCTAACTGAACCCCAGTGGTCCACGTGTTCCACAAAATCACACTGACTGCTTAATTATTTCCCTCTTTAGAGTCTGTTGGTTCCCCCTGGAAAATTCTTAATATTTTACACTTGTTGTTTTTTACGGCTGTGAGATTTCTTTGAGAACGTCTTTGATGTGATTTGAGGTATTGTAAGATTTGGTGCTTGTGGCAACTAATTACTTCTGTGGCATTTTAATCCTCTTGTGTAGTTTAATACACAAGGGCAAATTAAGACGGCGATGAATATTTGGTCGTTAAAATATGCAGTAATGTAAATGTAAGTATGCCGGAGGAAAATGTTTCATCACGCTGAACCTGCACGTCTGAGAAGAGCAGGAACTGAAGTCATTTCCACACTGTGTTGTTCAGAAACATCCATTCAAACGCTGCTCCACACTGTACAGCATCCTTCAAACATCTCAGAAACCTTTATAAAGCTACATGTCAATATTATACATCCATATTATAATCACAGGCTCACTTTACATTGTTCCTAACAACATTCCTCAGAGAGAATGTTCTCTGAACGCTGGCTAACGTTCTCTAAAAGATCTCTCAAAGTTTTCAAAAATTCCTGCGTTTATTGTATTTCATATATATCAAAATGTTGTTCTTCAGTGATTGTTTTATAAAATAAAACGTGACTATATTCAGCACACATTATGTCCTCTCATACTATATTGCTAGGAAGATATTTTAAAAGGAGAACATTTATTAGTGGGTTTAATCTGTAGCTCTCGGCTAACATAAAGCCTAATGTTAATGGAAGATGGTGTTTTAGTGGAGATGAGGTAAAGTCTGTGGTTTAATCATGATGACATATGTGTCTCTTCTCTCGTGTGGCTCCTGTAGGCAGCTGTTCGTTTGAGGAGCACTACAGTAACTGCGGCTACAGCGTGGCGCTGGGAACTAATGGCTTCACATGGGAGCAAGTCAATACCTGGGAGAGACCCTCCTTGGATGCTGCCGTGCCCACAGGTGTGTCTCTTCTTCACCTGTTACTTCTGTTTTTTACTGTCTACTTTAAAGGGGACGTTTATTATATAAACCCTCATGTTTATACAATAAGCACGAATGATTGTGTTATTTGATGTTGTTTTGTAATGTTAGATTTTTTCCTGTTTGAGAAGCATCATCACTGTTTTCATTCTGCGTTCCAAACAACAGGACATGTCTGACGTATTTAAACCTTTAACCAATTAAATCTCTTTTTTAACCAGTTTCCCTGAGATCTGTGTTGCCCACTCGTCTCTAACTCTCTCCTCCTATAATCTATCTCTCTTTTTCATTCTCCTCCTGGTAAATGGAAGCGGCACTTTGGCCTCCCCTCTGTCTGGAAGTCTGTCTCTTTCTCTCTCAGTCCGTCTCGCTCTCACAAACTCGGCAGTAGTTCACGGCGAGACAAATGGCAATCAAGTTCACTGTCAGTCTCACTCAGTCGTCTCCTGCAGCGCTCAGAAACCTCTGTCTCTCTGCACCCTCAAAGACAATAGAGTAACCGCAGTACTGCCTCTTCTGCAGGCTTATTTAACCCGCTGGCTCCCTGCTCCACATCTGACACCTGACTGGAGATGCTTTAGAAGACGTCTCTGGGGTTTATTGAGGATGATTTAGGCCACAACGAATACAGCAGAGATGATTAGATGATTTCCAGAGTAGATAATGGATTGTAGATGTTTGCAGATGATGTTTTTGGTCACCTGATAGAAGTCAGCGTTTTTAACTGGAACTTCACAGTCGAGATATATATCAGCGTCTTAAAATATCAGCAAGTAGATTTAATGCAGAGCAAATGAAAACTTTTGCTTAAGTCTTTTGTGTCTCTGATGTTTCTCCTGGGAAAAACAACCAATTTTACAAAAGTCTGGATTAGAGTTTAAAAAGTGTCACAAAACTGTCACAGAAATTAATAGTATCAAGGATGTGAGTATGAATATTTCTCAAGTTTATCAAGAACCAAATTGTTTAAGCTATAAAATAGTAATTTGTTTAATAGTTCAACAATTGCCTCATTTGTATCAAAGCTGTTTTAGGACATTTTTAAGTTTTAAGTCCATCACATCTCAAGACATTAAAGTTTTCCTCTGGCTTACAGTAGATCCACCATCTGATGCCCAGTAAAATCAGTTCTGAAGCACAAAATCAGGGTCACCGGCAGCATCAAACAAACTCCAGGAGAAAACATCAAAGTCTAGTGATTTATTTTTCTCAATTGGGGGCAGCAGCATCAGGCTTCATCTGATAAAAATACACAAGAAGCCATTAATAAATAAACGGCTGGAGAAGCAGCATCTGCACAAGCGTTGATGTCATCAAGATCTGATTGTCTAATCAGGGGAGGAAATTGGGCCGCGGTGCGATCCTTCCGTCATTAAACCCGCAGGGATGCACAAATATCAGCCTCGCTCTGATTGTGGGCGGCGCTTAAAGCAGCATTCAGTGACACACAGAACACTAAATTGCTCAGAAGTTGCTCTTATAAAGCTCATGAGACTGAGAGATGAATGAGAATGAAGTGAGCTATTTCTGCTCCATCTCCTGATTTTCAAGTAAAGCACCCCTCCTTCTCTTCCATTGGTCAGACAAACAGAGAGTTCTGCCCCAGTCTCATCCCATTGGTTGAGCCAGACTTCCTAAGTCTCAGTATAGATGCTCAGATAAGTAGAGCAAAGTTTTAAAAACTTCACAGCACTCAGACTTTTTTGGGAAACCTATAAATAGCTGTGAGTAGTTTTCTCTGAACATCAGCCTGTGAGAGAAGGTGTTTTAACATAAAATAAATGGCACATCTTTAAGTTGTCAGTTATGTGTCATTAAAAGGTTTCTGTCTCAGAGTTATATCTTAAAGTTCCTTTAGGCTAAATTAAAATAACAAATGAGGCAGTTGTTGACAATTGTACATTAACATAACAGTGTAAAAGTTTAAAATGAATGTGGGTGAAATGGCTCAGGTAATTTGATGTTGTGAAACCTATTTATGTTAAAATCTCTTTGCAGATGTTGGCAAACCTGAGACATTGTCAAACAGCTCACACCTGAGATCCCTACAGCTTTTTTCTTAGGAGAAACATCTGAAAAGCAGGAGATTCTCTATTTGCACCCCATTTCGTCTCACTGCTGTCTAAGAGAAACAAACGAGACATTACAGAGCCCGCCATTGTTCTTCTCTTCTCTGTGGGCTTAAAGGCCAAAAGATTGGAGAGGGAGGATGAAGGGACTCTGGTGTGTTATTGTGTTCTTACAGGAGAGGTGAAGGGGCCTGTCAGTCAGTCCACACTGTTTCTTTCATTCTTCGTGGACCGTAGGGTCACAAGCATCAATACAATCTATTCCTCTCATTACCGCTGCTCTCTGAGGGCTTCACAGATGACAGACACAACCTCTCTGAGGTGTTTGTGAACGACTGTCGTGGACGGATACACCGTCCTAAGTGGCACGTTTGGAAAGAAAACCAATCCATTTTTCTAAATTGCTAACTTCAACATTTATATACCTTAATACAAGCCAATTACCTTTACAAGAAAGCTTGCATAACGTACGTTTTTAAGTAAGTTTTTATTTTGTGTTTTTAGCAAAACACACTCGAGCACAAGAGGAGCACAAGCTGTCTTGCTGTGAATAAATAGTTTGATGAGGTTTTGTTAAATGGCACCAATCAAAAACGGTTTAAGACGCATCAAACTCAATTAGTCTTAATCAGACCAAAGCCTGTTTCACGCATTTCATGTTTGAAATGTGAGATGAAGACTCCAGTGTATTTTTAGACTGTCAGAGGGTCATCGCTGCGCTCTGTCAAATAAAAGCAAACATTGATTCAGATGGATGTACTGTAGAGTGTGTAGCATAGCAATATATTTTATTTATAAAACCTTTTGAAATTCTTTTACAGACTCGATGAGGTGTGTAAACTTGAAGAGGTTGTTTATTTTCAGGCGTGTTTACATTCTTTCAGACAGACGGATAAAAAGGCCCTTGGCCTAATTTTAGCTTTCACTTTTCTCCAGTTTTTCTTCCAGTGTTTGTCCTAGTCCCAGTTTCTCTTCTCTGATTGGCCGGAGAAGTAAACAAATCATGTGCAATCAAACGGCACAGATCTGTCATTTAATCACAGATGTTTTACATACAGGCAGCTGCGCCGGTGTCCACTGTTTTTACTATGGTAATAGAGTTGTGAATTATGGGTTAGGGCAGAATTCCAGTAATGCGCTTGTTACAGGCGGGTGAGGAGGGTAAATGTCGCTGCTAGCCCTTCACTTTTTCTTTTTTACGTTTTCATCTGTTTTTTTTGTTCTTGGTGATGATTTGAGGGCCTCATGGATGGCGGTGCTTGATTGCATTTCTGATTTTCCCTCTACGAGTAGAATGTAGGGTTGAAAAGGTCACGACTGAAGATAAATTGACAGTGAAGGAGCTTTAGGCAAGCGGTTACACAGACACACACTCACAGACACTCACAGACACACACACTCACAGACACACACTCACTCACAGACGCACACAGACACACACACACACTCAAAGACACACACTCACAGACGCACACACACACTCAAAGACACACACTCACAGACACACACTCACAGACGCACACACACACTCAAAGACACACACTCACAGACGCACACACACACTCACAGACACACTCAGAAGAGCAGTGTAACGAAATCCTATAGTTACGTACTGTAAGATTATTTTTAGGTGACAGACAATCAGAAGAAAACGTCACATGATCTAATTATGATGCCTAAAGGAATGAAATATGATCATTGAATCTCAAGCTAAACAATAACAAGGTGTGAAATCTTAAGTACTTTCATGACAGCATATAATGTATGTAAACATTCATTATGTGTTTCTGAACATTAAACAACATTATTAGTGGCCGCCTGAAAACCTGAACGAGGGAAAGAACAGCAGAATTCAGCCCTTTAACTGCAGCGTTCACGTCTAAAAGAGACTGAAGGAACAGAGCAGAGATCAGACAGAAGCAGAGAGAGATTTATCAGCCTATCCCAACACACATCAGTCTTGTTTACTGATTTCCAGGCTCCAATAAAGCAGAGCAACAGCTTATAAGAGTGTCCTGCTGTGAACTGCTGGAATGAATCTCTCACACCGGGGGCCGGTGCTAAAAGCTCTCCGCTGCTCCTCTCTCTCTGCCATCTTCCCTCCATTTTCTCTTCCTCCTATATCTGTCCAATTCATCACACCTTTCTGTGCCACGCTGCTTTCATTAAACCTCCTCTGACTGGCTGCTGACTAATATAAGTTTTCTGGTTTATGCACTTCGACAGACAGGCTGCGAGCGTCGCATTCACACACACTTGCTCGCTCTGCGGGACCGGTTCTGCCGTGCAGCTGGGGTCACAAATTGGAGATTGTGATTAATAGGAAAAAAACACGTTCATCTGTTCCTCTCTGCAGAGAAACAGAACATTTGTTTTTCAATTTTGGCATAATTTGTTCGCTTATTCACGCGTCTCACTCTCCGGAGAGTGATTTAGAAAGTAACAATTTACAGTTAGGATGTTGCTTATTTTTTTGATGATGTCATACAAAGACCTGGTCTCTCTCTACAATGGTGTTTCTAAAAGAGTGTTGTTTACAATTGTATGATTTACATTTCMKTTTTTCTTTATAAAGTTATTAACATATGAACTCTTTAATTGTTTAATTATTCCTTTAACGTTCAACATTTCAGTTTGAAAGTGTTGTGTGTGTGACTTCCTCTGTGCTTTTGTGTTTGACAGACCCTCTGTGACGGTGTGTCTCACTCATCTTACCATCATCCCCTCATGCTTCAAAACGTCCATTTTTCATCCTCTCCATATCTCCTTATGTCTTCATCTTCTCTGTTTAGTAATCCGTTTATCTCTGGGTTTGGATAAAACAATCTGATCACTTCTGTATTGGGAAGAGAGACGTCATGTCATCCATCATTCGTGCCGGCGGACGGTGTTCTGCTCTGGTGATGACCTTCACCGGTGCGGTTGTGTGTCTCCTCACGCTCCTGAGGAGGAAAGAGGAGCGAGCGGCCATAAGTCAATGCCATCGTTCCACCGGCAGAGCATTTAAAAGCCATCGCTGTCAGGAGCAATATGACCCAGAGAGAGACAGACAGTTAAGGGTGGGCTGCTAATGTCTTTATCATGGTGAGGGTCCACTAGCATTTATGCAGCATTACCACAATGTCACAGTCAACTCGGCTTATGCGATTGTTCTTAAAGCGTTGACTCACATTTTCTAAACGTTATCAAGAAGTTCTAACAAGTGAGGTTAGTATAATTTTTTAAATGCTGTAAACCATATACCAAAACATTTTTGAAGTTGTTAGTGGAATGTTTTAAAAATGTTTCAGAATGATCAGAATCAAGGCATTTCGTTGGTCTGAAAAGTTTGACAACCCTGAAGTTTAGTTTGAGGTCACATGTAAATCTTTAGTGGAGGAAGCAAACAGACTGACCTTCCGTTGAGACTTTCAAATGCTTCGTTTTTGTTTCAGTTGATTAAGAAAGATATGAGAAATGTTCCACATATTATCGTTTATCAGGAGAGAGAAAACCAGGGATGGAAAGTGTTTATTTAAAGCGTTTAAATAAACAAATGAAACGTTATGTATTGTAATTTGGAGGTTTGCACATGTGGTGATGAATCAGACAGACCAGTAACGTATGAAATATTAAACATTTTGTGTAACTTTCATGGAATGGAATGAATCAATAACAGTTTTGTGTTTTGTGTAGTATTTTCTGCAGCAATAGAGCTTTATGTAGCTGTCTGGCTGTTTGCAGACGCATCAGAGGTTAAAAGGATCTGTGTCTGTGGTGTAGATGGCTGTACTGTAGACCTGCCTCATTATGATAGAGAGAGTTATTAATTGTATTTGTCACAGGATAAATTAAATAGATATTAAAGTGCTCACTTAACTAAAAGCTGGGCAAGCATCAGTCACCCTGTGTTTTAAAGATTAGACAAACAAGAGCATGATTGCATTTCTTCATCTTTTGTTCTCTTGTATGTTCTTTGTTCTGGCTTTTGAAATCTCTCTTCACAGCATCTGTTTAGATTTTTCGCCTCTTGTTCCACACGCTATCACAATTCAGCAAATTGTCCTCGCCAAATCAGTTAACTCCATTCACATGACATCTGTTTGAAATGATTTTATGAGACACAGCACCTTATGTTCCACCAAATTTCATTCACGGGACCCATTTCTTGACTGGAATGGTTTAATCTGAAATAATGTGAGCAGAAAGATTAGGCTGGGCTGGCAGAGAGAAGGGCATAATTAATTTGATGGTGACTTAATAAATGCACTGTGACACATGAGACACTGGAAGGCATACTTAACAAGAGGACGAATAAAAATGAGTGAGACAGAGAGAGAGCGCATGAGAGAGAGACAAGAGAGAGAGAGAGCCGTCTCTGTCCACAGATTGTGCAGCAGACAGCCGGGCCGCGGGCGATGAGAGAGCCACTTTACAGCTCAAATTAAGTACAGCAAGAAAGCTTTGAGTCAGAACAGTTGAACCCAGTAGATCCACACTGATCCTGGAGCTAAACTGACACCGGCGGTTCCTCTCCGCCAGTAACTCCAGTACAGCCACATCCCTGAACGCTGTAGTGCGGCGCGATGTTTTCAAACCCAAATTACACAGCGTTGATTCCAGGGAGAAACTGACTGCAGCTTTGAGGGTCATGACTTTGTTTAATGATGACATCATAAAATTGTGATGACTTATATTGTTCAGCTATACATGTTACAGGTAATTAAATATCAGTTGAATACATTATTGTTTTGAATAATTATTGTGTTAGTGAGTATAGAGCCTTAGTTTAACTGTACACTACTATATAACACATGTATCATGTAGGAACACATAATTATTGGTTATTTTGCAATATGCTTCATCCAATCAGAATTCAGGATGGATTATGCTGTTTAATTTTTATGTTCTTGTAGGATTCAAAACATCCAGCTTTTAGACGTTGCATGAACATCTCAGTCATAAGAACATTATTCAAACATTTTTAATTCTGTAATGTTCATAAAACATTCAAGTAGCAACTTTATCAAAATATTTTGATATCTAACATTAAAATAATTCTACTTCTGTTACTGCAGGAATGTTTTACTAATGTTTACTAGTAATACTTAAAAGTTCTGTGTTCTGAGAATGATGCTTGTTAGCTGCATGTCATCAGATTTGCCTTATGTGCCTAATGGACTGTTAAATGTTGTATTAGCATTGCCCTGGTTTGCACCTGTTGGTATCGTTTGCTAACAACAGGTTGTGTAAGGTTCAATGTTCAACGGCTATTCAGTATAAAAGCACAAAGAGGCTTTTAAACAAAGTGTCTGTTACGTGTGTTTATGTGTGTGAGTCGGTGAGACTGCAGTACTGGAAGCTGGAAGAGACAATAGCAGATGTTGTGCTGGGAGAGAGACACCCTCCAGTCTCGTTTCTGCCCCAAATCATTTCACAATGACTTGCTGATAGGAGAACAACTTCATTACAAGAGTTCAAAGCCAAGAAATAGTGTTTCAGCCAAAAGCAGCATTTGTTTGGCTCTTTAATCCAGTTCTTTTGTGTTTGCTGATATTGGACCCAGCAGTCACGTCTCGTGTCACAATACACAACACAAATCCTTTTCTGTGTGGCTTTTTTAGGCTCCACAAGTCATTTATTGTGAACGCCTGCCTCAGTCTTTGTAGGTGTTTACCGTTTTGTTAGCCAACCGTGGTTATCTGTGTGTGTGTGACTGTAACCCTGGCTTATCAGCAGATATAATATGGTTCTTTCACCTGAATGCTCTTTTGTGTGTCTTGCGATCAGAGCCGACCGTGCCCTTTGTTGAGGGAACGTTTCTTTCCAACCCTCGGGGAACAATGCGGTCTCATCTGAAAGCACGAACCGAGAGTCGGCATCCAAAACCGGTGGATGTGAGCGGCTGTGAGTGGCTGTGTGATATTGAATAGGCCCTCTGAAACCACTGACCTTTTCTTTTGCCAAAGCAACAACAGATTTCACTTTGCAACTACCTTGGGGACAATTACGTCTCTGCCTCTTCACTTCTCCCTCTTTCTCTCTTTCCTGTGCTTGTTGTTTGGTGTTAGCGACGTCTGGGAGTCAGTTCTGCTTTTAGGGATAAAACTGATACGTCATATTAATATGCTGTAAAAATGACCTTCGTCTGTTTAAGTTTCCTCTGAACTCCAAAAACTGCTTCATTATATTTTAGCACATTTAAAAAATGTGTTTCGTTCATGCTGCATTTTTTTTCTGCATCCTTCAAATATACAAAGACGTGCAAAGGAAATTAAGAATTTAGCAAATCCCCAAAACAAGGTTAAAGATGGAGACAGATGGAGGTTTGGATGATTGACAGGAAAACATTGTTGGAACGTTGCTTTTATGTTCACTGACATATATAAACTGATTGATGCTTAATTTCCTGCAAGGCTCTGTAATACGACAACAAAGTTAGTGAGTGAGTGTAACTGTTGTAAGAATCATTCTACTGGTCTGTCAAACTGCTGGTTTACCTCTATCAACAGTTCATATCACTTTCATTATGTTCTCTGGCCTCCTTCAGAGATAAAGTGTCCATTGACCTATTTCTTACAAATACGAGTTCCTCCGTCCCTCAGTCTGTCTTTGACAGTCACGGTGGAGAGAGTGAGAGAGCTTATTACTTCTAACAAAACCGTATCAAATCCAGAGACAAGTGGAGATGTTTTTTTGATATCACCACACCGTTCACTAAGACCTGCCTGTCTGTGGTTTTGCTTCTTTTCTTCTGTCAGTTCAATCTTCAGATCTCTTCAAGTGTTGAAGGAGCGCGAGTGTGTCTGGCTAACCGGAGAGACAGAAGCATTTGAGAAGAGCGGGAAATTTTGCATTGGTTGTAGCCTGTTAAAGGGAGTTGTAGGATTTTCTGCACGGTCGCTTCTGCACATTAAACTTGAATAGGAGAAATTATTTCAGCAAAAGACCCATATCAGCTTTAAGGCAGATTTAATCACATTATACAGCCGTCAATAAAATGTCTATATAAAGTCTTACATGCGCATGGAAAGTTACATCACAATCTGAGATCTAATTATTGTAAAAGAACATGAAATTGAAATATTGAAATTTATTATGCTTCTACATTTATTTAATGCTGACAGATGATTTCTCTCTCTCTCTCTCTCTCTCTCTGAGAGAGAGATGTGTTGTATATGTTGAGAGATATGTGTATCAGAGTGTTGTGGTTACATGTATTCTACATGTAGAGATGAGAGATGAGAGCTGGAGCCATTAGCTAATTCTGTGATTTGATCATTTATGCATGTGAGCTGTCAGCTGACTACACAACACTGTATTGTGCTGGATATCATTTCTCATTTTTATTTAATATATAAATCATATCAAGTGTGCATTATGTCACTATTAGACGGACACCTAATGCACAGTAAATATTAAGACACATAAAGATCTCTTTAAATTATCTGATGATGTCAAATAATCTTGTCTTTCAGCATCACAGGCGAGAGTTTTAAACAGCATTAGAGTTTGTTTAGATGCAAGAATGCGTCTCTTGATTAATCTTCAGGCGTCCACCCAGGTAACCTCATCTTCATCCAGTGTGTGGAATATAATGCAGCAATGTTTCAAATATTCAGATTTTGCACATTACAGTTGTGAGGTAGCCAACTGATGGAGAAAATAAATGTTAAAGCTAATGCAGTAATGTAACGTTCTTTTATATTGTCATTAATTACTTTAGTTGTTGTTTTTATCAGCTGGAAAACGCAAGAACCATTTAAAGAAAAACAATGTAAATCTGCTGGTTTTCTCGTGAAAAAGCTTGATGAGAAATCTCTAACTTCAGACCAGAGAGAGAAAGGAAGAAACAAAGAGACAAAAACAGCATCCTGCCCCAAAACAGGATAAATGTCTCCCAGAATTCTCATTTTCCCTCCTGGCCTCACAACAATTGGCCGGAGTTTGATAAATGACAGAGCTGTAGATCCAATGACAGTTTTGTTGCTCTGAGGTATTTTTGCACCCTGTGGGGTTTTTAATGATAGATAGCCTCTGATATCAACTGCCTGCTTTTTCTTTTGTCCTGTTTGTTCACAGTCTAAATTTAGCTAATGTCATGACAAAAACAAAACTTTGCACACGTCCTAATCGCCTCCAATCCTAGTGATTTTTAAACATCTTATTTTGGTGAATAATGAGTTTTAAAAGCATCTCTTGGTGTATCCCAGCAGTTTCTCAGGTAGTCTCTTCAGCATCTCAGTTCTTTCTCCTAGAGCACAAACAGATGAAAATAAGAGCAGATTTGTTTGCTTCAGCATCATGGAGGTTGTAAGTTATGACTGATCAAACATATTACCTGTTAAAATTTTAATGATTCTGTAACAATAACAAGTTTTGTAATGTTTTTATATGAAGAACACACATCTGTCTGTGTTAGTGAGTCACAGGACTAATAAGAGACTAAGGCAAGAATTATAGTGTGTGTATTTGTGTGTGTGTGCGTTTGTGTGTGTGTTTATGTGTGTGTGTGTATTTATGTGTGTTTGTGTGTGTGCGGGAGTGTGTGCGTTTGTGTGTGTGTGTGTGTATTTATGTGTGTTTGTGTGCGATTGTGTGTGCGCGCACGTTTGTGTGTGTGTAAGTGTGTGAGTGCGATTGTGTGTGCTGGCATGTCTGGATCAATATCAACACACATCATGTGTTGAGCTCTTTTTAAGTGGCATGATGCAGCGTGTTTATTGAAGTGTAAGACGTGTGTGTGTGTGTATCATGAGTGAGTGTGTGTGTATCATGAGTGTGTGTGTGTTCTGATTGGCTGTGAACTCCAGTGTGTGACGCTCTCATTGTCTCCACTGAAGCAGAACGGAGCGCTGGGCAGTGCTCCAAATGTAGGTCATTATACCGTACGCCCTGTACCCTGCCAAGTGCACTTTCCTTTCACTGACTAAAACACACTAATAAGTTATTGTGGCACCACTAGCTAAACAAGAGAATCTGTACGATTGTTTTTAAACATCTATAATGTAATTTAAAGGTGCACAGTATATATATATGTATATATTATACAGTATATATATGTGTGTGTTTTGAAGGGATAATCTTTTATACTAATTTACATAGAGAGGTGGAGTGTTTGTACTGTAACATTTTTATTTAAATTGTATTAATTTAAATATGACTTAGCATTATTTCAGCACACTCTCTTCCATACTTCCTCTCTTTCTTTTTCTCTTACTTTCTTTTTCTTCTTCTATTCTTCCCCTCTGTTCTTTTGTACTTCTTCTCTGGTCTTCGATGTTCTTCCTTTCTTCTACTCTTCCTCTGTATCACATTCCTCATCTCTGCTCCTCCTCTGCACTTTGTCCTGCGGCTCTCATGTCCTTCAGTCTCTCCACAGGAAACCCCAGTGGACATACAGTGGACATGTCTCATTTCCAGCTTTAGGAGTGCCGTGTCTGTTTTTCATTTTCACTCAAGGTGAATCCATCCGTTGTTATCCGTGAAGGTCTCTCTGTCGCTGGGATTTGAGTACCTCAGCTTGGCTTTTAGCAGCCAGCGCTGTGTGAAAAACATACGGAGGATCTCAAATAGGCGTGGGACAGAATGGCTGGTGGCTCTCTCTCAAGGGTTTATGAATGCACTTCCCTCTGAGAGGTCGAGAAGTTCAGCGGGAAATATTTTATGGTCGCAGCAGAACGTGAAGCGTCTCCAGTTCCTCTCAGGAGAGCATCAACAGACTTCTGGTCACCGTAACAATTAACTGTCTTACTCTCTGTCTTTCTCTCAGTTATCAAATCTATTGGTTTATAGTTTCAGTTGATATATTACTCACTTCTAACTTTGATCACAGGATTTGTAGTGCTGAGAACAGGGGGACAGGAGGACAGGTGGTCCGTGAGGGGGAAACACTTGTCTTAACATAAATGAAGTGACACAAGACTTATGGCAGTGTGACAAGGTGCAATAAGCATCAAATTGGCCTCACCTCACGTCACCAGCAGGGCGCCGCTCTCGCGCCCCTCCTCTTCACCACCTGCTCCTGTCATGAACCTGGATTCAGGCCGGCAACAGGCGACTATGATCTGGCGAAGACTCACAGTCCCAATTCACCTCTTAATTTACCACAAATCTGTTCACCTAGAGCTAAATTTACTTGTTATTTCAGTATAAGCGGAGCTAATCCAGCTTTCTCTCAGTTTGTATTTTTTGGCTCTCCAGCGTGTCAGTTGAGATTCATTTTTGTGGCTCCTCCTCAGAAAACATGAAGCTTTCTGAGGCTGTGAGGCTGTTTAGGCCGTATTTCTGGAATTTATTGGAGTGTTTCTTGCATCTCTATTTATTTTTGTCCTCATTGTGTTTCTGCAGCTTCTCTCTTGTTAGGTTAAATATTATATTCCCCAGCAATTTGGTTTTCTTTGGCTGTTTTCAGTCCATTCCTTTCACATGCTAATAATAAATGGACGGACTGCATTCGGTTCAAAACAACCAGAGCTTAATTCAGTCACTCGGCCACTGAGGGAGACTGTACCAAGAAATGATAAAAGGCCATCCTTTGTTCCAGAATGAACAAATAAAAATAAATAAATGGGAAGCAAAAGAGTGCTTCTTCTCTAACCCAGGCTGAAATGTAGAATTTCAAATAGCCTTCATTTAAATACCAAGACAGCAAGTTAGATAAAGCAACGATCAAAAGAATGCTAACAAAACGAATGAAGCAAACCAGCTTTTCCTGCAAGGACAGTGAAATTAAAAAGTATTTGGACACTTTGGTTACTTTGACAACAATTGACTACATTAAAAACAAGTGTCAAACTAAGTAGCTTTAAAGGCAACTATTTATTTATTTAAACATTTAAATATTAAGCAAATGCCACTTGCTTTAACAATACTGGATATATATGTTACTGGAAACAATACCATTCATGTATTAAGTGTCTAAATACTTCTTGAGGTCAGTGCATCTGTGTGTAATATTATTTCACTGTGTAATATTAATTAGGCTGTTAATGGGCTGTGAATTTAAATATGCAATTGCCCCTGATTTAAAAAGCCCTTTATCAGCATCACTTCCTCCACAGCCAATCAGCAGCGGAAGAGTTTAATGAAGCATAAAGAAAACGCTGGAATCTTTGTCCAGAGATGAAATTGTTGCCATTGGATCTGATTCACTGCTTTGCATGTCTTCCCTCTGATAATGACGCTTCAGTTATTGATTTTCCACTTATCAGATTATCACAGTCCTGAGGGCCCGTGACACGACCCGTCTGCTGGAACAGCCGTGAGGTCTCGCGGGGAACCACACAGATAAATTTAGTGGTGCAGCTGGCGGGTCGCTCCGTCTCCACGCCAATCACGAACCGTTTGCCGCGATGGGCAAGATGAGGCGTTTCCGCTCGGCTGAGGGGATGTGTGAGGAGTAATAATCAGGGCACGGGGAACCTGGGTAGCACCACATCATAAAGGTCCATTTCACATCCAGGACAGCAAACATATGGGGCCTGACCGAAAGGATTCAACCGCCTCCCTCCGTTTTTTTTTTTGACCCACCGAATGGATGCTTGTTCTGTCTCGCTGCCATAGAAACATCCATCTCGTTCCATTTACACTTGCTTTCGCAAACACACCTTCCCCTGACTCTCTCGCCCTGGCTGAGGTGGGATTAACATGCTTAAATGTGTGAAACGGGTCAGATCTGCTGAGCCCATGGGACCTGATGACGAGTGTGTGTGTGTTTAGAGAGGAAAGGCCCATCTGTATCTGGGCTGGGAGGGATTTCAGGCGTGTGTCGTCTGCAGCTGCTCCACATGACAAGATCTGGGCTTGTCTGATGTCAGTGTGTCTTCATCTGAGGAGCAGCGGGTCACATTGATCGTTTCATTTAAACACTTTCAGCATTTACCTCAGAGTTTACATGGGGTTGGATGTTGGTTCTTCATACAAGTTTTCATTTTTTCAGCCTGTCAGAAATTATTCAGCTGAAAGAGGCAATAATACACAATATGACAGTATTTTGAAAGCATTTCTTTACTTTTATATGTGTGTGAAAGATGTTATTGGTTTAATTGCATGACATGCTGATTTTTATTTTAAAATTGATTTCTATGTGGCTTTTCTTTCTTTCTTTCTTTCTTTCTTTCTTTCTTTATTTATTTATTTATTTATTTATTTATTTATTTATTATACTTTATTTATTTATTTATTATAATTTGTTTATTTGTTTGGCTTTTATTTGAAATAACCTTCCAGTCAGACTGTTAGTCAGTAAATGATTGGCATCACTGCCCCTCCCTCTCATGTTTACATCTCATGTGTAGAAATGAACGATTGCATTACACTGTTTGTTTTTGTAGCTCAGCTGGTGAGACATTGTGTTGTGCTAAAATACACAAACCGATGAAATAATGTCTTTGTTAAATGCACTGTAAGTCACTTTTGACTAAAGAATCTACCAAACGCATAAATGTAAATGTATTTGATCTCATGTTCCATAATTTATCTATATTTATTTATTTTTTACTGCTGTAATTTTTTGGCCGCTGGTATTTCTCTCTCTCTTTATTGTAGCTGGTGTTTTGTGACTCGCTGCATTAGCGTTTCCACAGTACGTAGCGGATTACGGCGTCGGTTGACTCAATGGTAAATAGGTGCTTTATTGTTCCCGGAATAAAACTGCCAGGCAGAAATGATGAAGAATGCCGTGACTTTATCAGACCGAGCAGCAGAGGGGCACAAAGTAAAGCGACCCGCCATAATTGCATATTAAAGTGACAACCAGAAGAGTTTTCGCTATTTGTCATGTGGGGGATCGTATTATGATGGCGGGAATGTGACATTTAGTGCAAAGAGCTCCCTGTGGAAATACTCAGAGGGAATAATGATTCTCACCAGCGTGGCCTCAGAGTGCTTCACAGCCCCACACACAAAAATCCTCTCACACGAAATGAGTTCAAATTGCCGCATTCGGACCGGCACCCTGAAGATTGATGTGAATTGCACGTCGTTCTAAGACGGGTTCTCAGACGTTTGAACCAATAAATCTTTAAATCAAGGGTGTTTAGAAATAAACTGAAATCTCGTAACATCTCTTTACGTTAATGCAGGGCTGGCGGTTGTCAACTAAACCTCACTGAAGAGATACTTTATCGTAGGGGTGAGACCCCTATGAAGATGTTTTACAGAGTCTTGTAGAAAAACATTAATGGATTTATCTTGTCTTTGTTGGTCTGTCTTGAGAAGTGTGCGCTGGTTATTGGTTTGTGTCAACGGTATTGAGTCTTTTGTACTGTAGAGGCCGTGAAACTCTATTTTGTTGTCTGCACGTTTGCTGATAGCTGAGAAAGACTCTCATATTGGTATCGATTTTAGAAGCGGAGATCGTCCAAGTGCGCTATTTTCTTCCAGAAACTGTTTTCATTCCACAGAAGAATTGAGAGAAGTCGTTATCTGCATTGATCTGTATTTATCTGCGCCCGCAGTTGTAGGAAAACGAATTATCATCCAAATTGTTTTCTTTACGGAAATATTTGCCCCTGAGGAATCGCACACAACTAGTTAGTGGCCCGCTGATACAGCCTCTCTCAAGTCATTGCTTTTGGGGAAAAAAAGACTTTTAATAATACTTTCACTCACCTCGTCTCTTTAGACCTCATTAATAAATGAAATACGCAGCAATCGCAAGTACCTCTGACGCATCGAGACCACAGGAAGTAATTGAAATCAGGTAATATCACTGAGGCACTTTAGAAGCGACGTGATTTTAATCAGTTTTCCTGCGAGAGCTGTGGCATTTCGTTTTCTTTAATAGACTAAAACCGTGATGTAAACATTAATTTCCATTTTCATCATTTCCATTCTGGCAAATCCCACAGAACGATCGTGCCAATCACAGTCGTGTTTGTACCGTTGTCATGCTTGTGCTGGCTGATTTGTCAAGAGTGTTTTTAGCATCCGAGGGCCCACCTGGAATAAATAGTGTTGAATTATTTATCATAGAGCCATTAGGTCCAATTCCACATTAGATCAGTTTAAGACAGTGTAATTTACTGAAGCAGCCATCAGAAGCCAGTGGTCTGATTAAGGACACTCGTATTGACCGCAGTCGTACAGCTGATTGCTTGCTTGTGAGTTCGTGATGCTTTTGGTCTAAATTACCACTTGGTTCAAAGGCCTCCCTTTGCCTGAACATATATATATTGGCAATCATCAACGGTAGGGAATATATATATAGGTGTCTGCTCAGAATGCCTGATGAAAATGCACGTGGGCAGCGAGAGCTGAATATGAAATGCAATCAGGCGAGTTCACTGCCAGCGCTGTTTGGGGGTCTTCGCTAGATTGGATCAGTGTGCAGAATTGATTGGCCTCATCCCAGCACCCAAGGTTGAGTTGATTGATAGATGCGATGGGTCGGGGGCTTGTGGTCATGTCTTAGATAATACATGTGATGAATAGGGTCGTATGGTCGTGGCTACCACTGGTCACCCACCAAATTATGCATGATGATGTAAGACTGCAGGGCGAGATGGTGTCGGGACAAACAGGGACAGAATTTGACGCTTATAGGTGAAGTTTTAACTTAGCCTTCACATAAACACTTAACTGTTGCAATGCATGTAGGGTCATTGAGTCACCAAACCATAAAATCGTTTGCTGTGGAATAACCAAGATTTTGATTGATAACCAGTCTGTCACCTTTGTTAAGTTCAGAACCTTTTTCCCAACATAAATGGATTGAATTCCTTTGTGGGAATTTTTTAAAGAACTCTGAATGAATTACAATAATTTATCAGAAATTGGCACCTTTGAGCCGTTAGTTTAACTAATTGCTTTTCCCTGTAGAAAGTGAATGATTGTCAGCTTCTGAAGAGAAATCCAGATTTTTCCTGTAAAGCTTTACTCACGCTTTCATTATTTTCTGACTAATTCTCAGTGCAGCTTTTAGTATTGACTTCTACAGAAGCACTTGTAAGGCTGCATATTGTCTCATAAAACTAGAGTAAAGATGATGGAAAACTGTCCACGGGATCATTTTAGTGTATCAGCAGTATTAAAATCTGTGTGTGGTTTATAATCTGTGTGGTTTATAGCACACACTTACTCGCTTCAGCTGCTCTGAAACACACCGTCCTCTAACACATGAAAGACACGAACTATCTGTATCAATCTTTTCAGTCAAAGATGTGAACTTTATTATCAAAACATATTTTTTTACTATCCTAATCTAATCTATTGTAGTCCTGTCTGTTCTATTCAATTTAACTGAAGTCCAGTCTAACCTATTTTCTATTTTCAGTTCTTTTCAAGTCTAGTCTATTGCAACCAACGTTTAGCATTATGACATTCTCTTTAATAACTTGTGTTCTTCTATTATATCCACTACAAAACATATCAACCTCAAAGTGCTATTTTACAGAGTATTGTTTTTACTGCGCTTTCTCTCTAAATAACAAAGAGCTCAACTGTTGCGTTTGTTGATTTTAATCTGTTAGTGTCTTCTGTGCTGTACAGTTTGGTGAACTGTCTGTATATGTTCCTCCACCAGGTTCCTTCATGATCGTGAACGCCTCTGGTCGCGCTTCAGGACAGAAAGCCCATTTGCTCCTCCCCACGCTGAAAGAGAACGACACCCACTGCATTGATTTCCACTATTCACTGTCCAGTCGGGACGGGTCGAGTCCCGGAACCCTCAACGTTTACATAAAGGTGGACGGCGGCCCGCAGGGGAACCCCATTTGGAACGCCTCCGCTCCGGTCACTGAAGGCTGGGTGAAAGCTGAGCTCGCCATCAGTACCTTCTGGCCAAACTCCTACCAGGTGAGAACAATGTGACCTCCAGCTGCAAGACAAATCACAGGAGTAACCTGCACAGGAAAGGTCATGTTCGTGGCACTAGCAGGGTCAAAGTTCATGGGCTGGATTCTCAGTTCCAGTTAAACATGAATTTACTGCATTTCATGAAAATATCTAATCAGGGGACATTTATTTTAAAGAAAGAACAATGTTTTGGATACCTTGGAAACACTGTTGCTTTAAAAATAAGTTAAGTTGCTTTAAAAAATGAGTTTAAAAAGATAAATGAAAATTAATATCACAAGAATATTATCAGGACATTTCAGGTAATTATTGTATTTTAAAGAACAGTAGTAAAGAAGGATTTTAAAATTGTGACTTTAACTGTTTTCATGATCTGCACCACATGAAATACAAAGACATTGTTAAATTATGAAAACTGTTTAAGCATTTTCTGCAAATGTGTGTTCATGTGTTTGTCCATCAGACTGGCTTCAGTTCAAAACCAGACCAGCATAAACCAAAACCAGACCAGCATAAACCAGTCTGAACCAGCAGGGCTCCTGATGCTGGTCTTAGCTGGATGTTGTTTGTGTGCGTGACTCTTGACAGCAGATAAATGTGCTGCATGTTTGGGTCTGTTGGCCGCAGAAACGGATCAGAGCAGTTTGTTTTGTGTCTTGTGTTGCTGGTGAATGTGTTGAGTGTGAGAGTGAGGCAGCCGACTGCTGTCCACTGCAATTATCATTCAATCACTGCTGATCTCACCCACAAATGGCTCTGCTGAATACATCTCTCCTTTCCCTGTTACCCCCCCTCTGTCTCTCTCTTTGTCTCTCTCTCTGTCTCTGCCTCTCTCTCTGTGTCTCTGCCTGGCTGTAAAGTCACTGGTCAGTCTGTGCAGTAAAATACACTCATAAGATTAGCTGTGTAATTGAATTAACTAATGAGGGAGGCAAATGTTTAGTCTGTGTGGAAATACTGGCTTTCTCTGCAAACAGCGACTAAAATTCTCTCTGGCCAATATTTGTTTTCAGCATCTATTTGACCAGCCGGCAGTTTCAAAGCTTTGGTGTGTGTTTGCATCGGTGCATCTGAGGAAATCTTGAGCAAACACGCCGCATTTTACCCCAAAAGCAAAAGAAAATAGATTTTTGTATAAAAAAGTATTAATTTAAACCATTATGATTATGATTTTTATTGTTAAATGTGATTTACATTTAATACAGTTACAATAACTTCTCATGGCTAGAATTTTATGCTATATCGCACATTATATAAATGTGATTTTTACAAACTCCTGTTCATTTGCTGCTTTAGTGTTTGTTCACAGGAAGCTGTTCAGAGTTTCTCTTCCCTCGCTGAGCTGAACTTAATAAATTGGCTGTTAAATATCTAGAAGTAACATCTACCAGAAAACCTGTCCCTGAGATCATAAACAACACTGAAGGATGCACCCACTGGGAGTTTGATTGGAGCAACAGGTTTGCTGGTTAAGTGGCCAATTTTGCCAGAATGAATCTCTAGATTAATTGACTTGTTTCCTGCAGTGATGCGTTTGAGTCGCAGGGACCCGCTTTCAATGTGATGGCGTTTAAAGGGTGAAGACTTATGATATGCAAAAGAGGCAAATGAATTCCCTTTTTGAACTTGTGATGGTACATTTGAAAAGCTGTTCATGTTCCCCGTGTGATGGCAGTTTTAAAGATCATTTGAGTCGGCCGTGGCGGTGTAGGTAAATTATGAATGCAGCAGTGCCCTTGAGCGGTAGCTGCCATCATAAAATTACAATGTTAAAGAAATAGTTCAGCCAAAAGTGAAAAATCGTTTCCTCAGCCTTAATGTATACTGAGCATTTATTATGAAGCTCTGAAAGAGACGTTCTCCACCTACACAGTGTTGAGGAACAGAAGTTCTGGAAGGAACTTTCTAGAACATGTCTGGCGTGTAAATCTGGAGCTCTCAGGCAGTTGTTGTGTAAACAGAGTTCCTCCCTCCACCGTCTCACACCAAAGACAGCGTGAAGAGACTGGAGACGGAGAGATGATTCAGTTGTGACTCTTGTCCCGTTTGGGGAATCCAGGGACTGAAGCGAGTCCTGGGTGCGGGTTCTGGCGCGTGTCGTTTGGCAGTTCTGAGCGAGAGAGGACACTGTTCAGACCACACATGTCTCTGCCACATGGCAAGTGCAGTATGCCACACAAACCCTGCCAGACCATATGTGTGTCTTGGAGAAAAAGGGATGCAGAGGTGTGTGTTGTGTGAGTGTGAGAGTGTTGTGTGTGTTTACAGAGTTTTAAAGGAAAAGATTATCAGTTTCTCAATGTTGTTTCAAACACAAATACAGAGGTTCCATCCTCAAAGTAATTATTGGTCTAAACTAACTCTCATTTATTCTGTTGTTATCTTTCAGATAAACAAACTCAGTGGTAAATACAAAGCACAAAGGCAGTGAAGTTCATCCTGTGAATCTGTAAATATTTCATAACCCGCATTCTTTTCTTCATTTGCATATCTTTCTAAATATCACATCTTTCCTGAAAAGAATAGCAGAGGAGTTCAGTGCTGGTATTGGCTGGTTTATGCTGGTCTAGTAAAATATCTTAAGGTTGCTGGGGATACTGCCTTAGATACTGATTATGCTGGTAAAAAAGTGAACACCTGCTAACATGTGGTCAAACCTCGTCTTACCGTTTACACAGTATGAGTTAGAGTCCATGTGTCAGATCTCAGAAGTTTAAAAGTGCAGTTCATCACATTAACTGTGTAACATAAACCACTAGTGTTTAACTAACCCTAACCAGGTAAGTTTTCTTCCTTTTCAACAGTCTATTCATCATCATTTAATATTTAATAGACCTTTTAAATGTTGAAAGTGTGTTAAAACTCTGTGTTTAAAATGAATGGGTTTAATATTTTGTTGTGTAATTAAATGACAGTAAATCTTATGAAGGACAGGTTCATCATCAGGTTGTTGTGGGGTGGTTGTGTAAGCAGGTGAACAGGTCGTACAAACTCTGACTGTGTCAGTGAATCTTCACCTGCAGGAGACACTGGCGTTTAAATACTTGATTCTTCTCTTGTTATGCAGGTGATTTTTGAGGCCGTGTCTGTGCAAGGCCATCCAGGCTTCATTGCGGTGGATGAGATACACGTACTGGCTCACCCCTGCCGTAAGCACACACACACACAGACACACACACGCTAACACACCCACTCTCACAAACACACAGATACGCGCACACACACACGCTAACACACACACGCTAACACACACTGACACACACACACTGCAGGAGCTCAGTCTGTCAGCTACTGTGAAAGCACTTCATGTGGATCAAGAGCTGGACAGAGATAGAAACAGAGAGAACAAGCAAACAAGCAGGTCCACTCTGAGGGAGAGAGCGAGCGAGGGAGAGAGAGAGGAACAGATTGCATAGCTGAGTGCACACAGACTTTTAGGCCCCCATCGTTCTTGTTATGACAGGAGAACTTTAGCCTGGCTCTGGCTTGTCTCTCTCTCTCTCTCTTTCTCTCAGTCAGTGCAAATTATGGTAATTAGGTTAATTAATATTGCTAATGTCAATATGAAAATAACATTCACTCTGTTTCCTTGTTCCTGGTCTCATTGTGTGTGATACAGCCCACAGTATTCTAAAGAAATGGCTTCCAGTCTTTATTTTGTAATGTAATAAGCTCCACCCCTGAATTATTTAAGATGACATCATCCAGGCCTCACAGGTTATTGGCTTTTCTGTCCCCTTCATATTCTACAGTATTATTTTCATCCAATCAGATTGATCTCCTGTTTTGAATGTGAAACACAACTGCAATCACTGACTTACATTTGAAAACAGATTATGAACGCTTTAAACTTTCTTTTTTATTTGCTACGTGAATGTATGTGAGCCATTTTCTTCATTAAATGTGAACGATATTCACATGTGATGGGTGAGATACTATAAAAAGAAATACATGCACTGATCGAATGAAAGTAGGAAAGATTTATGGCAGAAATGCATACAGTAAATGCACAGATAATGAATGGTGGGGGGGTACAATAAGTTCAGCTAGTGCAGCAGAGATACAGTTATTTCCAAAAATAAAAAAAAAATGATTTCTCAGTTTTATATGTATGTATATATAGGGGGATAAGATTGTATTGAGGTGGTTTAATAAATCACAGCTAAATGAAAAACTGTATATCACAATTGTTTTAATAAGCTGTGAATGAATTTTCTTGTTTATAGCAGATGACTGTAAATGTACAATCTGTAAAAAAGCACATAAACCATAGAAAGCAACATTAGACAAAAACACTTTTCTTTTTTACATGTGGTTTTTTTGCAACTGTGCAGCTCAGATAACCGGCAAGTCAAGAAAATAACACGTTTAAATATCTTCCGAGTGTTTATCAGCCGTCTGTTCTGTAAACAGATCTAACATCATTCAGTTTGAGATTGGCAGTTGTTTTGTGTTTTGTTACTCACTGCAGTGATGTTAATGTTTAATTCTAGTGAGCCTCACTGTATATCACCGAACACTGTTTTAATGCATTATTTAAAGCACATATTATCAATATACATGTTATAATGCATTTTTGAAAGTATGCATGTGGCATTCATGTGTTTGCCAGGCAAGACGCCGCATTTCCTGCGGCTGCAGAATGTAGAGGTAAATGTGGGGCAGAACGCAACTTTCCAATGTATCGCTGGAGGCAAATGGTCACAGCATGACAAACTCTGGCTGCAGGTGAGTCTCACACACCAGTGTGTTTGTGTTTCGTACCGACATCATTAAAGCGTCTGACCCTCTGCACTAAGAAAAATCACTTGTCGAAACTGAATAACTTTAAGTTTTTTGTCAACAACATTTCAAAGTTAGTTTCTGTGTCTGTGAAGTCTTGGATAAAAAGTTTTTCCTCTGGCTGGAAACTTTAATCCTCCATCTATGCTGTTCTACAGCTGTGAAACATGAAGATATAAGAGCAGTTTTCTGTTTGTACAGAATGTTTGTAGGGCGTCAGTGATGGAAGTGTATCTGTGACGTATGTGTCACTACAGTCCATCCTGTAACTTTCTCTTTAAAAGAAATACTTTACTTTTTTTAAACTAATTTTGTTTTAGTAATTGCATTTGGGATTATGGAAATTATCTGTATAACACAGAATTTGACAGGTTTAGTTAAGGTCTGTATGTCTTTCAGCAATGGAACGGTAAGGACACATCTCTCATGGTGACCAGGGTGGTAAACCATCGGCGTTTCTCAGCAACCGTGAGCGTGACGGACACGTCTCAGCGCAGCACCAGTCGCTACCGCTGTGTCATCCGCTCTGACGGTGGATCTGGAGTTTCTAACTACGCTGAGCTCAGTGTCAAAGGTCTGTATTCATTTCCTTCCCTTCATGTCAAGATTTTGGACTTTTACTTACATTTATATCGGCATTTACATCACGTCACATTCATGTTGTCTTTCACAGAAAGTACAGACATACACACACACACACGCATAAACACACACACACACGCATAAACACACACAGCCGTATAAACACACACACACACACGCATAAACACACACACGCATAAACACACACACACACACGCATAAACACACACACGCATAAACACACACACACACACAGCCCAAAATAGTCAGCAGCAGCATTTCTCTGAGTCATTACACACACAACCTTCATTACTTCAGCTAGCATTGCTAACAACCAGTATGAAGCCACTGATTCTCTCTGCAGTGAACTTCTCACTCTACCCCATTATTCTAAGAAAATGAGAGATTGTACCACTTAAGGAGACGAGAGGAACAGAAATGGCTTTTGAACCCCCCACACTGGTGTTTGTTAGCATGTGGTGCAGTGGCCTGGACTCAGGGAAGTGCTAACATCTGTTTGGCTTAGCTGTGCCCTGTGACCTTCTGTAGCCAAAAACACCTTCAGTGGTCATGATAAGATGTGAGCAGGATTAAAAAAAAATCTCTGCCTGTTTCACTGGGAAAGAAAGAGCAAGAGCTGAATGTTTTTATTCATTTTCAATATCTGTAAATTAGAAACCTAGAATATATTCACACCTTTTGACCAATCATTCGTCATTATCTTATTAATATTCATAGATACGTCTGGACAAAATTTAGTTTGAATGAAAACTAATATACACAATGTCAAAGTTTGTCTGTAAACTTACAGGTTAAGTCAGATTTGGTGAATGTGGGTGTTAAATGCACTGAATTATTTTAGCAGCGTTAAACATTAATCAGCGTAATTTATGATAAATATGATTCAATTTAAAGTTTATTTAATGATGCAGTTACCCAGAGAGAGGATTGATAAACATTTGTGTCTCTAAAGTTGAACATAATAAAAGATTTACATTTTAGAAGTTGTTTAAATCTTTAGTTGTTGTGCTATAAGTATTGCTGTTACATAGTATAAAGGTTTATTCTGAATACTAATGAGATCCTGTTGAATCTTTATTGTCTAAGATAGTATTTAAGATTTCATTTGTAAAATTCATACCATCTACACAGAGAAATGCATCACAGAGCCACAGTGTTTGTAGTTTAGTTTTGTTTAGTTTTTAAAATGGGATGGTTTGAGGTATTTTGGTTTGTAAATCACTTCTAATATGATAAGAACTAAATCTTTGACACAGGCTGTAAAAGTTGAAGGTAAACACTTTAACTTTTTCCAACCAGCGTTACTGTGAGAATCTCTTCAGGTTTGCCCAGCATGACAGAATATCTGAGAATATCTGAAGACGCTGTTTTTTTACAGGTGATTTAGCATTGCAGTCGTTTCCAGAGTGAACACCACAGTTTCATCTTCTGCTTATGTTTGCCTGAACCCATTGCAGCACAGAAATATGTTCAGAATCTCACAGCAAATGAAACTGTACAAATAATAATAATAATAATTGTTTAGCAGTGTGTTTACAGTCAGGTGTGCTTTAAGATCCTCTCTCATGTTGTGCTTTTATTACGGAGACATTATTATTATTAGTGTGTGTAGATGTCAAATATAGAAGCTAACAGAAGTGTGACGCTTACAGCAGACAGCAGGACGGTGTTTCTCAGCCATCTGCAGCTCAGGGGGAGTGTGTTGGCCTGATGGCTTCTGAAAGCTCAGGTGTTCAGAGGTTTGGTGTCATCACGGGAATTGAGGCATGTGTGTCCGGCATCCGTGGGTGCGATGAGGGACGCCGGCGTGAGGTGATGTATAACATTCTTTCCCTGGGGAAATGAACAGAGTGCAGGGGCAATATGCCGCGTGACGACGGCACGCTAGATGAAAACTGCATTAATTAATGCGTGCGGTGCTGAGTGGCACTGTTCCAGAGAGACGCTAGAAATTAATAAAGAACGCTGGCTGGAGCGGAGGTTTTAATGTTAGCTGAGCGTTAAAAGGCTGAAAACTTTGGCCCCGTACGGATGCTGATCTGCAGACTCAGTGCACCATAAAACTTTCTCTGCTCTTTAATAAGATCTGAAGACTTCAGTGTGTTTCAGGTGAAATATTTAGATCTCAGTGACTTACAACGAGGAAAAACGCAAGCAATCGATCACTCCTGGGGCAGCAGTGCAGGTAGTCACAGGACTGAGTTTACAGAGTGAGCTAAAATAACACACAGGTGGAATACAGTAGAAACTGCAGGACAGTTTTAGAAAAAAAGTTATGGTTTTATTTCTTTAAAGTTTGCTTCCCTTGCTGATTTTTTACAATGGAAACCAATATTTAGTGCACCAGTATGCAACTATATTGTGTTCATACAATGTAAAATAATAAAGGGAGAGAGAGAGAGAGAGAGAGAGAGTGAGTAGATCCGTAGATCAGGCTAGTGTGTATGAGCTGTAAGTATTTTCAGTTCACTATAAAGGTGTCACACTCTGAATGTGTGTGAGACTGAGGAAGTGTGTGGGAGAGATTAAAACCCAGAGTTTATAAATGAGGTGATCAGTGAGGGCGCAGAGGTCATTAATAACCAATGGCTGCTGGAGGAGAGAGATAGAGAGGGAGAGAAAGTTGTGCTGGTATTACTGTAGAGGAAATCCTGGTATTTCTTATTTTCCATCTGCCTTTAATTCTTCTCTGTCTTCCTCTCAATTCTTGTACTCTTGCTCTGTAACAATATTAAAATAAAATGATGAATATATTGTGTGAATGAGCTACAGGTGTGCAGGGCTGCAAATGATCTGAACTCAAGAAGAGGTCTGAGCAATAATAATACTGAGACACACTGGGGTCTTTTCACGAAGAAAGAGATTCATGGAGAGTCTCCATTAGGTTTCCACTGAATCTCATTGCTGCCTGTGAGAAACAATTGAGACATTAAACAGATCGTTCACTTAAAAATATCTGAGGAAGACGTTGATATAGTTTCAGTGTTAATCAACCGTATTTCACCACTGCAGTCTGTAGATCTGAACTTGTATTGATTAGTCAGACATTCCCTCAGTAAAATCAGCATGTTTCACAGATTCACTATTCTGAAAAAGTCTTCTTGAATATTTTCTCTGTGAGTTTCAGCTCTGCGGCTGAGGCCGGTTTGCTAGGCTAGTTAGCATTCAGGCCATGACCTTCCTGCGGTTCATGAAACCGCTCTCTGTCTCTGAGAAGACAGAAGGGCCCTGGGGACCCCCCTCGCTCCCCTCAGACCCTCATCAGCAAAATAACAGCAAGGTGTGTGTGTTTGTCCAGTCGTAACTTATTGATATGCTTGTGGTCAGAGCTGAAGCTTTCATGTGTGAGTGAATGAAAGAGAATAATACAGTGCTGATGTAATGAATGAATTCATAGAGAGAGAAAGATGGCCGCAGGTGGAGGTACGAACGACAGGTGACAGGTGTAATTTGGGTCTGTACTCCAGGGCTGTAATCTAAAGTCAGTGTGCTGTGAGGTTTCTGTGAAGCCCGTGTTCTTGATAAAGGGCATGTGGAGAATATTAAACTAACTGAAAAATAGTGTGTTGGGCTTCTGAAAGCTGCTTTCATTTTTAATTCAATCTTATGTTTTATTTGTTTTTAACATTAGGACAAAAGATTGTAAACTAGGAATTCACAAAGCAAAAATTGATTTTGATTTTGAGAACTATTTCTCATGTGAATGATGCTTGTCGGGCTAAATCTGATGTCAGGATGTTATATTCACTGGAAGTCCGTTTCTGTCTGTGATATCTGAGCCTCGGGCAGCTGTCTGCAGTATATGCAGTGGACACAAATACAAAACGCTACAAAACAGTGTTTGTGGAATCAGACGGGAATACAGTGATTTGCAACATGAAAGTATAGTGTGCAGTGAACACAATTTGGAAAGCACAGAGGCTAGTCTATATCCAAATACTTGCCAGGTCTTTTATGTGTGTGTGTGTGTGTGTGTGTGTGTGTGTTTAAGAGAAGTCTGTGTGTGTGTGTGTGTGTGTGTGTGTGTGAGAG
>JBAJNP010003980.1:0-35999 GCA_036877545.1 Yasuhikotakia modesta
ACACACACACACAGGTGGCCGGTGGGCTCGCGCCGCCTGACTTTTTGTGAGGTTTTGCACATAATAGATGTAACTAATAAACGTTAGCACTGATCAGACATGGAAAACAAAGCCTCACTTTTTGTTGTTTAGGAGAGTTTAAACATCGCATTGCCATTTTTCAGCAGAAACGCTGACGCAGAGATGGTTGTGGCCAAACAGGGTGTCTGAAAACTGGGCTCAGCTTCAGAGAGTTGGCCGGCGTCCAGCGCTGAGAAATGGGCTTAATCGAGCTAATGGCCCACCGGCCGCGTGTGACGCCCAGCTCTCGTTCTGCTTTTCTTAATCCTTTCCTCAGTATTTTGGTCTGCTCTGCATCAAACTGGTTTATTGGTTAAGATGGATGTGCGGCTTGGTTTTTGAATGTATTTACCAGTCTTTCTGTTAAAGTTAGAGCTCAGGAACGAATGTACGTACACATTTTAAATAGTAACCATTCTTTAAGTTATCCAGCTTTAATGTTACTGGTTTAGGCTGGTCTACATGGTCTTCCAGACTGGCCAAGCTGGCGTTCAGTTGTTGCAAATCCCTTTTAAACCATCAAACTAGTTAGCAGGAATCAGACCGGTTAGCTAGCTCAGGTTTTGGCCTGAGTATGTTTTATTATACTTACAGTTATTTTTAGGTGTTACATTTATTTGTTTGTTGTGAACAGTTGTCAGTGTCTATGGCTACAAAAAGACTGTTGTTAAATTAACTCGCCTGTAAAAAAACAATTCTTAAAACTAGTATACATTTTCTCAGTGTGAAGGATCTGTTATTCAACAACATCAATATTTTAGAGGATTCCTGTACACACAGTTGTGAGTCTGTTGCCATTCTAATTTACATACGAATTTGGTCTAGTGATGACTGTGGCCACATACATCTCTGACAGCCAATCAAGACGGAGCAAGACTGCATAACTAAACAGTGGCTGTTTTCATTAAGCCCTCGGTGGCAGGTGTGTTTGGAAAGGGGCTTCGGTTCTGATTACACACTGGCATGTGGCGGCCGGCCGGAGACGGTGGTGGTGTTGTCAGATCTTATTATACAACACGTCCTGAGACAGTAAGATAACGTTATAGAGATGAAATGAAGAGAGAGACACAGTTTCTAGCATTACCTTCACGTCAGTATTCATTCAGTCATGAGTTATTTGGGGTCACAGGGTCTATGTGTTGACAGTTTCACAGTTAGATTGTGATCTCGGATTAATTCTCCCGTCTACATCATCATATTCATTAGTGAAAACTGATCCGCAGACATGTTCATGAAGTGTGTTTGTTTGTGTAAATGTAAAAGTGTGTGTTAGTTTTTAGAGGTTGGGAGACAACAGAAAAAATCAGACAAGTCAGAATGAACTGATCTTTCACAGTGTCACAGTTCAGGCCTACAATCGTTAAAATGAACAATATCTATTGTGATGTTAGGTTTTAACCCTTCTGGTTTATACTGGAAATTACAAACGAAAGAGACACAAAAACAGACCACCGCTGCAGCTCAACACAAGCACTAATTATGTAACTAATTAACGGGAAATACTATGTTAACAGCTAAACTCACAGCAGGAAACCGTCTATAGAGGTGGTCCGAGACTGCGAGGGTCTCAGAGTGAGGAATATAATATCTTTACACATCTTTAATATCGTTGTGCAGCGCATACTATCAAAATACAGCAAATGAAGTGATGACAGACGGTCTCTCGTATGAGCAGAAGTGCTTTTGGATTTAGAGAAAAAACAGGATTTTCCTCATGGGGTCTGTCAGGGATGTAAATATAACTGAGACACTCTCAGCAGCAGCTAATTAAACATTGATGGTGTTTCTCTTCAGTCTCCTCAGAGCGGCAGCTGGAACTGTGATCTGTGGGATTGGATAATGGACGGGTCTCTGATCTCTGTCCTCCAGCAGCCGCTGCGCTGCCTCAGTGTTCAGTTATTATCACCTTTACAACATCTGTGGTCCGAGTTTGTGTCAGATTCCTCATGTTTCATACATGTTGAGTGTAACTTCCTGTTACAGCCACAGTTCTTGTACCATGATGTCCTGCACAACATCTGTGGACAAAGTTTATAGGAAATACACTAACAAACAAAGTCTTGCTTTCTCATCAATGTCAATAAAACAATATTTTCTCCTGAATGGCACTGTGGGAAGGAAATTGATTGGTGGAGATATTGTCCAATCAGGATTGGGTTGGTTGGTGCTGTAGTCGTTTAAATGTTGATTTGCTCATGCCTGTCCTGCTCTGAGTCAATACAGGCCCTGCAGTTTCATGTGTGCTTTACAGATGCTGTGTTTTAACATGGATAATTGAATTCACTGAATTTAACATCAAGCAGTTTGTTTAAGCCTCATTTGATTTACAGTCTGATAAACAGCATCGGTTACAGGCTTGATGTTAAGCACAAGAACACATGAGTTTCAGACAGATTTAACGTATCATAGGTATTTAGTAATGAAATACAGTGAAACTGTAAATGATTAGTGCGTATTGTAATTGGCTATATTTGCTGGTGATAAATGCATTTTGTGTGGAGGGTTTTGTTTTGTCAGTGTTAGTGTTGAGTGATTGTGAGGTTGTGGAGATCATCTGTGATGTTGTTGTGTTGCAGTAATGAAGACCGGCTGCAGCAAATCAGAAACCAGCTTCAGCAGGTGAGACCCGCCCCCTCCTACGATGACCTGACCACCAGAAGACGACAGGAGTACGACCCCTCCCGAGTGAGTGTCTGTCTTTCTTTCTCTCGTTCTTTCATTCTATGTTTTGCTTGTTTCTTGTTTCCAGTTTGTTTTTGTTCTATTTACATTTGTGTATATTTTTGTCCTTTGTTCTTTGGTTTTCTGTTTGTTTGTTTGTTTGTTTGTTTGTTTGTTTATGTGTCTCGTTCTCTTCCTTCTATCAGACAGAAGTGACAGACTGAGTTTTCTCAGATGATCAGGGTTCATTCAGCAGTTGTGTTTCATGACAGATATGAAACACTCACACTAATCTGTTTAGACTCCGTTTGACTCGGTCATCATTCACAGTGTCACGTTTTCTGTCTGATGTCACACATATAATCTTATGGGCTCCTTCATAAAGTCACAGTTGTTTTCATAGGTTTCACTGTTGTGTCCAGTTGTGTGTTAATGAATCATATTTTCCCATAATTCAGTTTTTTACTGATGGTCATGTGTTTGACACGTGTGGCTTCAGTCACATCAAACACTTTCCAGAAGTTTCCTGGTGTCCCGTTTTTTTCCCCATGAGCTTCTCTTTTTTATGAAAATTCACGTTCTGTAGAAAGAGAACTGTTATATGTTATTATCCAACATAACATTAACCTAACATTAACATGACGTTTATGTAATGTGTGTAATTATGATCTTTCTGAAGGGTAAGTGCCGTCTTTTACCAGTCCTTCATTTTCAACCCCTGGTTTGTTGTTAGAGCCTCATATAAAGCCAAGAGTTTATTGTAGAGTAAAATCTCTTGTTCTGAGGTAAAACTCAAGGTTTGCAGTATTTTCTCACTGCGTGGGCTGTTCTTCTGCATACATCAGAAACCGCTTGTGTATTTTTAGGCTCTTGTGTTGTAGCTGCTGTGTGTGTGTGTGTTTGTGTGTGTGTGTGTGTGTTGGGGGGGGGGGGCGGTCTGTGTGTGGGTGTTGGGGTGTCTGCTGTGCCCAGAGCCTAAAACCAGCTGACCCAGCCCTTGACATTGTAGCATTTACACGCAACGCTTCTGGGCACACACACACAAAGATGATAACCTTCTAGATTTTTCTAGTCTTATTTTGTGTGGTTTGTCAAATGTGTGGTGTCTCACCAGCCAGTCTCGGTTATTAAGTAAGACATTATTAATGCATAACTGTTTCAGTCATTAGGAAACAGAGACGTGTACATCTTTCTGTCTGATCTGTGCACGTCTTGCTCGTCGGCCCCTCCCATTGCATTATGGGATTCTGTCATCATGCAGCATGAAGCTGTACTGAAGCTAACAGCATTAGCGCTCTCTCCACACGCACATATCATGCATGAAGAATATAACACACTCTTAGATATGTGAGTGTGCGCTACAGCTCTTCCAACATCTGAAAACTTGAACAACAATGCAACAGATGAATCAAATGTAATGGACTGTTGCATGTCTGTTTGTCATCCAAAATCCTTCATTTACTTACCCCAGCCATGTTTAAAACATATTTCAGGAGGTTTTGGTCAGAAGAAACTGTTCTGTATTAATGTAGTAATGGTAAAAAGACCCTCGTTTATGATGTTGTGTTATGATAATGTGTTAGTTAACCTGTAGACCATGCAGACTAAGTAACTAAAGACAGAGCTTTTTGGGTAATTGTTCCTTTAAGAATTATCATAGTTTCAAGAACACTTTGTCAGCTTACCACCTTTGAGAAGATTTTTCCCTCTCTTGGCACCTTAAATAAACATAAATAAATAAAAAATGAGAAGTGAGGCATCCAAACATGAAGTTATGAGGACAAGACTGCAGGAGGCATTAGATTTATTATGCATGAATGACGATATGAATACAATTTATGCTGAAACAATGAGAAAACATGAGACAGAGCAACTGAAACGAGAAAATTGTACAATTTTGCACAAATCTGTCCTAGAAATAGCAAAAGTCTGTGCACAGAAGAGAAAAACAGCAACTGTTGTTTTTGGAGCACTTTAAACTCTAACTAAAGCTCAGTTGTATTCAGAAGATGATTTTAGACTTCAGCAATTCACTTCAGAGAGACTGAGGTTGTGTCCAGGGCTCAGCCAAGCTTACAATTATAGCTCACATGATTACATGTGTGTTCTGCAGAGGAACATGTCATAGACTCTCCAGGAAACACAGAGAGAAAGTAGAAGCTCCTGGACTCAGATTTATGTCTTTAACGTTTGTTGAATAGATACTGGGCACTGACTGTTAGTAGATTAAAACAATGAATCATGATAACACTCCTTTTCTGTAGTATTTATATTTATCACAATTTACAAACAAATTGTTATGCATGTTGATTCATCTCTTTGAAGACGGCTGTCTTTGCTAATGCTTGTATAGCGTTTAGTAAGTAGTGTTTTTCCCAATGTCCTTTCATTAAGAATGTGAGATTATAATGTGTTTCAAGAAAGACATGATTTCTGTCAGAAAAACGGATGGGATGAACAGCAGTTCAAGCATAGGACCAGACATGAGACATTGAGTATATGCATGATTTGTGTCGGTAAGCAATCACCCACAATACCCTAGAAACCACATAGCAACAAGCCAGCCAGAATCCCTTAGCAACGCCCTGGAAAACATGTTGGCAACGGCTTTCAGACAGCTGCTTAAACTGCAGCAAATATCAGAACTGATAAACATCTAAATAAACACATTCTGTCAGGTGGTTATTGATATTGGAAGTTAACTTGTCCAGTGTTAAAGAGTTAAATAACAGACACGACCTACAAAGGCGACAGAAAGAGGCTGAAGATGGAAAATTAAGACGGTTGTCATTGTGATTGTTGTGCTCTCTTCCTCGACCAGAACCGTCTGAGACGAGCAGCCGGCTCCTGTCAGCTCCGTTTAACCCAGAACCCAACAGGGACCCGTGAGAGACGCTTGTTGAACGGTTGACTGACAACAGCTAGGTGGCTTTCCACAGACCTGACAAATAATCCCAAATCCTAAACCAGGTGCCAGAAGTGTCAAAACACATCAGCGTGAGCTCACAGAAGAAGATTAAGACTGAAAGAAAGAGGAAGAGGCAGGTCACACCTTCTGCAGCAGGTCAAAGACCAGCTCTGCAGGAACACCATCAGATATGTGCGGCTGTAGCTTTTGTGTGGGAACAGTGGTAATGAATCTGAATGAACAGAAAGGGATTGTGGGTAGGAGCCGTGGAGGGACCTGAGGGAACAGTGAGCAAGGACAGGCTCAGAACCGTGAGAGGAATTCTTTATTGTGGCTCTAAAATGTTTAGCCCTTGGACGGCTGATTCATTTACAGAGTTTAAGTGTGAATGTGTTTAATATTTGTGCTGTAAAACATGAGAGCAGGGATCAATCAAGGTAGAACATTTGTGCCATTACAATTGTTCTTCATTTATACATTTGTGCATGAATATTATTTTTTATGTTTTTGCATGTTTTGGTATGCAGAGATATGTAGTGTTTACAAATCTGGCCAAATTTGTAAAATTTAAATGAGAAACTTTATTTCTATAATTTTAATGCATAAACGTTCTTTATGCATTAAAATGCATGTTCTTTGAAAACGATAACCGCATGCAGATTTTTGCATTGAGATGTATATGACTGTCACAACAGCACATGTCCAGCATACATCACCGTATGTGTGAGGTCAGCATCACTCCAGCGCTGCACAGAATAATCACCTCAGTGTTACTGGGTCATGTTCTGACTCCTGCGGTCTCGTGTCTAAATGACCCTCTCAAAGCGCTTTCACCATCTGCTGCTAACAAGCGTGGGGCGTCTGGGCGGCACAACCGTGGCTTTTCAGGGGACGTTAGAGGGCACTGGGCCGTAGCAGCAGTACATCAAACATGTGAATGCCACCCGCACCACAACCGCGGAGGTGAGAGTCAACGAGCGACGCGATAACCAGTATACTTGTGGCTTGTTTATTTTAGCAGTGATGTTGAACATGGCGCAGGCATCATGGCTAACAACTGCTCTGCCTAAACCATGAATGGACCCTGGGTTTGCTACGGTAATCATTGTTTAATGTTGATATTTGTAGTAAAACTGGCCATACAGATGACCCACCAAAATAACAGATGACCCACCAAAAATAACAGGGTTACTTTTACTATAATAAAATCATGGTAATGTTTAGTGCCTGAGCAACAGATGGGTCAGGGTGGTTGATTCGTTGTTTGATAACAGATAACAGAGTAGTCAGCTTATGAAGTTAACAGTGACACGTTCTTTACTTGTTTTTAAAGAACACGTCTTATTTGGGGTAAAAAAAAATCACCAGGCTGTTTTAGTTGCTTTTATAGCCATTGGAGTGTAAAAACCATGTTTGGTAAATGTGTAGCCCACAGTGGCACATACACACACATACACACTCGCTGCAGAGGGAGTGACTAAGCTCAGCTTTCAGACACACGGCTCACAGCTTGAGGTGGGTGACAAACACAGGGGCCGGTTTGTGTTTGTTCAGAAACGCTGTGCTGAGTTTGAGTCCTCGCTGCCTCCAGAAGAGAGTTTGACTCGCAGCCCAAATCAATGGAATCTCATTACACACAGAAATGATATGAAGCAGTTACTGAGGGTTTATTGGCTCCTGTACAGTGAGTGTAGGTGGTAATGACAGCTCCAGGCTCTGTGTGTGTGTGTGTGTGTGTGTTCACCTTAAAATGAGTTTTTGGAAACAAAAGTTGAAGAGTTTTAGATCATTAGCATGATGATTGTAGTTGTGAGTATTGGTAAACTAGTTACTGTATTATCTCACTGCCACCCGTTTAATACAATATAAAACCAAACTTATGTCCAGGTAAACCTAGTAATGACAGAAGCTAAGCTTTTGGTTTGAAATCACGTTGTTGATGTACTAATATATGTACAATAGTTTGGACAAGCTGTATAATCTCACAGCATCTTAAAGCGCTGCTGCTGTTTGTGTATTCTTAAACATTTGTGTTGTGATGCAAGCATTTGCCATTTCAGTCAGCAAAGCATGCTAGTTTCTCAGCGTTTCTGCTCACAGAAGCGTTTACATCAAGCACAGAAGTCTGTCATCCGTCCTCACAGCCATTTTAATCTGATAACAGGGCCACCAAGACCAAGTTTTTGGCCGCTGGTTGCCATGGCACCACGGTTTCCCCTCTGGTGAGGTTTAGCAGGGTTGAGCAGGTTTTGTTGATCCGGCGTGACCCACGTGGGTTTAGCTACACCAGACCACCAAGCCTGCCATGGCGAAGTTTCAAATTCTCTTCCTCAACTGGAGTCAGGCCCCTGGCAGCCGGCCCATGTCTTGTCCCTTCTGCTTAAAATGCTAATTAGGCGGGAAAGATCAATGGCATATGCCTGAGATAACATCTGTGGGCAGTGAGGAGAAACACGTGAGTATTGTGGAATATTCAAAGTCCATCGGCTCTTGTGTTTGGTTCTGACCCTCGCATGTAAGCAACAAGCTCACTTTTTACCGCCTTTAGGTCTCTGTTTCTATTTAAAGAAAACTGAGGAAACCTCTAACTATTCATTTCTGAAAGCTTTGACCTAAACCTGTTAGAGTTAGAGTCTTGAAGCGTCGCAAAGGACAGGACTGTTCATTTGGTGGCCTGAGAAAACAAGATGAAAGAAAAGAGGGAGAAATTGTTGATGGTTTTGATGATAGACTGCGTGCAGATCTTTGTCATTCCCACAATCATCTCTCTCCTCTAAACGTGACCTTTACACTCAACACACGCCGCATATCGCTCTCATTCACTCTGTGACATTTGATCCCTCTGAGACGCTGTGTTTAAAGATCACACTTAACATGCGGGCCTGTGCTTAGGGCTGCGCTCTTATAAACGCCTCACTGAGACAAATGCCACCGTTTCCTCACAGAGCCGGTGAAAATGAGCTCCCTTCTTTACATAATGCCTCTAACCTTCATGTGTCACACACAGCAATCCCAGAATCCCACTGCGGCCATATGAGGCCAACATTAACCTTATGTCTGACTGTACGTGTGTGTCTCTTTATGTGTGTGTCTCTCTTTATGTGTGTGTTTGTGTGTTTGTCTTCATGTGTGTGTTTGTGTGTCTCTAGTGACTCTAGTTTTCCCTTTGGTCAGTTTGCTATAAGTCTTGAAATTTATTTATTGGAATTTATAAATTGGATTTAATCAGTTGTAATTAAAGCAAAATGATGAAAGACACAACAGGGCAAAGGCACATTATTATATATGTTTAGAGAATATCTGTCATGTCTTGTTGGGTTTTTCTGGTTGTCTTTGCCTTTCCAACAACAGGCAGTTTGCATGTTAGTGCCTCTGCGTGATGTCACACAGTCACAGCCAATCAGAAGATATTTGGTGATTGGGACTGTTATGTCCAGCAGGGGTTGGACCAATGAGAGGGGGTGTGGCTACCTGTTACCCTTTATGTTAGACATTTCTGATGCTGATTTCTGTGTTCAATGCAGATCAGAGGCCCTGATCCCAGAACAGCTCCGAGATATGACGCAGATCGACTGTATGCATCAGTGCCCAGGTAAGACCTGCATGTCTGTTTATTCTCATGGTATTATGAGATTCTGTGGCTCTGTAATCCTATATATATATATATTGGACATTAGCTAACAATCTGAAAATGTTCCCTATTAGCAGGCACACACACATGCACACACACACACTCTCTTTCTAATCCTCTTTCAGCCGCCTAATTAAATCTCAAGTGTTTGCCTTCCGAGAGCTTTTCCTCATCCGGGAATATTCACCTGATCCGCTCTCAGGGGGCTGGGGTCCAGACAGGAAGTTGGGAATGTTAGCCTGGCTCACGGCCCAGTGCTTAAGTGTTTCAGTCATTGCTCACCAGGAACACACACAGATATGACGAGAGCCTCAACTCTGGCCCTCTGAACACGAGAAGCGCTGGACGCGGCCCTGAATACAGAACAGTTTTAAACAGCTCATAGTCATAGTTATTTATAAGGTACTTTTTAAAACATCACACCTCTGCACATCAAAGCAGATGTTGTGATCTGTCGATCTGTTAAACACATTCAGGCATGTGTTCCACTGAGGCTTCACAGCAACTGAACAAACTCTGTTGCTTATAAAATCAGCTATTTTCACGTCTCATATTGTTTTGATATTTTCCTCCAAAAATAAACTCGCACTTCTTCCTCCTCATGAGTCACGGCTCTGGAACCAGCAGCTCGCTGTCATAAGAACGGCTCTTTAAATGAGATGAAATACATTTTTCAGGGTTGAACTTTGTGCCGCAGTTCCCTCAGGTGTTCATTCGAACCCATTTCCTTTCAAATGACTGCGCCTCCATACATTAACATACATTTCCCTGCTCTCTCTCTCGAGTGTGTGTGTATGTGTGTGTGTATGTGTGTGTGTGTGTGTGTGTGTGCGCGTGATTAAGTAGGAGCATAAGTGCTTGTTTTGGTCTTTTGGTGAAGTTCCTCCAGGCTGAAAGCGATCACTTCAAACAGTCACATCACTGTTTCCACAGAGGAGATGTTATACTTTGTTCGTTGTAGGAGCCATAATGAAACAGTCACCACAGATCACTGAGCCTCACTGGGGTGGTGGTTTAGTGGTTTAACTTAAGGCTGGTGACCATATGGCCGCTGGATCGATCCTGACATCACTTCATGTGGCCTTCAAAAAGAGTTCATTTTGCTTTGTTTGGTGTAAAATAGTGTCAACTGGACATTTAGGAAAACATTTCACTAAACATTTGTACAGAGCTGTCGTGTGTTTACGTTTCTGTTTGCTACTTAACCCTTTGTTTTAACACTTACTTTACACTTTATTATTTGTTGTTATGGTACATTCTTGCATTTTCCTTTTAAAAAGTTGGCTTCATATTTTTTTGGCATTTCTATTCTTTGCTTAAAGTTTTGTTTTATATGAAGTAACATCTGGACAACATTAAACTCCCTCATGTTTACTAGACACACAGACTTTTCACTCCACTTTTCATTCACCTCATTTCATTTTTCTTAAGGCCTGTAGGAGAACAAAAGCTCATTATATTTACTTACAAAAGAATCATTTCCGTTACAGTTTAACTGCGTTGGGAAGTAAATTAGGACCCAACACTCACTGGCTAATGGGTTTGAGTCGAGCCTCCGTTTGATTGGATAGATCAGACAAAGACAGGAGATTAAAGACTGATACTGAGTTTGGCTGAGTACAGTTTGACTTCACTGCATGTGTGTGAACTCATGTGTTTGTTGATTTAAGTCATAGTGATCTCTCCATGTATCTGAAACCAGAACAGTTCTGAGAAAGCTGGGCTTTACTAGAGAGTGTTAGTTCAGGATTAGTTATGGGTAAAAGTACTGGTTTATTTAACATGGTTGGTACTGCCTATTTGAAGAAGGAAAGACTAAAGTGGATTTCTTTGTTCGTTCATGTTGGCAATAAAAGCACAATTACTTCTTCATTCTCATGACGTCTCTCTCTGTTTTTATTGCGTTTTGGCTGCAGCTGATGTTGGGTCTGAAGTAAATAAAGTGCAGTGACTGCGTTTTGCTTTAACATTGTTTGCTCTGAAACACAGAGGTAATGAAATCAGTGCTGAGGAATGAAACTCAGCCAGCGAGATCTTCTGTTTCCCTGCAGCCATAATCACTCAAACTGCTGCAGAAATATGACTAACAGATCTGTCTGTCTCTCTGTTTATCCTGTGTGTTTGTCTGTCTGTGTGTCTGTCTGTCTGTGTCTGTATGTCTGTGCTGGTGGGTTGGCAGGTACAGGTAATGGATACAGTACATGGATACAGTGTTGTTTCCTGTTCTTGTTTTTGGAGTCTGGGGCAATTCATTAATCCATCCGCACTCATTGATTGCTCACAACTTCATCCTGTTACTTCAGATTTAACACACACCCTTCTTTGTTACCCGTCAGCACCAGCTGTTTGAGTGTGTGTGTGTATGTGTGTGTTTGTGAGTGTGTGTATGAGTGTATGTTTGTGTGTGTACGAGTGTGTGTTTGTGAGTGTGTGTATGAGTGTGTGTGTCCCTGGAGGGCGACACAAGAGTCGAGGTCAAATCAGGACCGCAGGAAGAATTTCCTTCCCAACCTCTCAGGCAGGTGCTGAGAGTCACGCTCAAATTCCTCCGTCACCGTAAGACGGAAAATATGTTACGGACGACTGGGTGACTTGAGTTACTGGAGTGTTGATTAGCCGCTGGTGTGAGGGAGATGGATGGCTTGACTTGTTGTTATTTTGTTTTTACCTCTGTTTGTTAAATCACACGGTATGATTTAACATCTGTTCCACACACTAGCACACGTTCACATGCTTGTAAAACAGACTCCATCACATTATAAATGTAATTTCACAAGATACTTTGACCTCCAGTTGTTAAAACAAGCACATGTGCTTCTATAAGACACACACACACAGACATGAGCTGCACTATAAGGCTGTCCTTTACACACATACAAATACTCACACACATCTGGATAGCTTACACACACGCCTGTGGTTCTGTCAGCTGTGACCCGGGCTCTGGGCTGACTCCGGGTCACTGGGTCACGGGGTCGGCTGTAGGGTACGGCCTCAGTCAGTGTTTCACACTTGTGTTTGTGTCCATCCCGGCGGACATACAGTAGTGTGTGTGTAAATCAGACTTAATCCTCAGCTGCCAGCGCAGAGTCCGTAACTGCTGAGCCTAATGCAGAACAATCGCCTCAGTTGGGTTTATCTCAGTAAATGCTGAACAGAAGTTCTTACTCATGGGTTTGCATTAGACGTTCTTGTGTAAATGAGGTATAAATTACAAAAATAGTGAAGCATAAAGTTATACTTAAAGTCTCACATTCTGACTGTATTATATATATATATTCTAAAGTAAATAGGTTTTGTATTTTTGGTCTGTTGTTTATCTGCCATCTTCACATTAATAGCGTGTGTAATGTTCAGCTACTGAACATTATAAGTTTGTAGGATGCATAAGTGTACAGTAAATCTGTACGTGTCCCCAGAGGCCTAACAAACATTCTTTCCTGTTAAATGTAACTGCAACAATTAAGCGTAAGTTTACTGTAAACATTACGTTGCTCCTGATAGCAGCGCATGAAATATGAGTGCCGTCAATACAGTCACTGTCAGAGCAGAATGAAGTGTGCTGCTGAGAGCTCTGTACTTACTCTGTTATATTAGTCTGGAGTCTTTAGTCTGAGTGTGTTTGGACTTCATCTGTATCTCGCACACACACACACACACACACACAGTGTTCAGACTCAAGACTGCAGCATTTCTGTTGCAGTTCTTGGGTGGTCAGAGTTGACAGACACACACCACATACACTGCTGACGGATAACAAACACACACACACTCACTCCTCATAACACACACACAAACACACACACACTCACTCCTCATAACACACACACTCACTCCTCATAACACACACACACAAACACACACACACTCACTCCTCATAACACACACACACACTCACTCCTCATAACACACACACACACAAACACGTTTTTGTTTGTAACTTACTTTAGTGGGTGAAATAGTGAACAGGCTACAGTCACCCTTTAAAATAAACTACAGTAAACATCAAACGCTTCCACACACACACACTTCCATCTACAAACTCTCATTATACTCTGTCTCCTGTTCTTAATCTGTTCTCCAGGAGAGTCCGAGGGGAGGACCACCAGAACCAGAACCAGAACTGGTCCGGTCAGAGAGAACCCACCCACTACCCAAACCCCTCCTACGATTACCCCACTCAAGAGCCCCATCACGACAGTTACCCCCTGCGCTCAGCCCGACTGCCTGTACCCAAACCTGTAGACCCGGCCAGTTACCACCCCTCATCTCCAGCCCTACAGAGACCACCAAACAGACAAGAGCCCCCTCTCTCCCCCAGTCCAGGTGCCAGAGCGCCACCGAGATATGAAACCATTACCCAGGGGAACTTCCGTCCGGCCAGTCCTGACCGCTACGGGGCGTACGGCGATGAACAGTACCAGGACCCCAGACAGAAGAACCCGATGATCGGTGCGGTGTAGACCAGTTACGTCCGTTTAATGAGTGAATTCTGTTCTTCTGGAGACTTTAAAGAACAAATTGTGAAACATACAGAAATTAAACTGCTTACAACGAGTTACTTAGTAACTAGTAGAGTTTGTGGTTTGTTGATTTGGATGTCAGAGTTTAGTTTAGTAATGATTTTAACGTGTTGGGATGGGTGAATGGGGCAGTTATCAGTGTGAGATGTGCCGTCACTGGGTTTCTTGTATGTATATATCTGTATGTTTGGCACATATTTAATTCATGATGGCACATAAATGTGTAAATGATGTTCTGCTGTGATTGGTGAGATCATTTACTGTAAAGTTTACAATCATTATTGTGTGACGCCCAGTTGTACCTCGTGTTGTTTAGTCACAATATCAGCAACGCCCGCTCACTTCTTTATTTTTTTGGAGTGTTAAGTAATTTTTTGGGTGCCTTATGCCAGCTTGAGCAGGAAGGTTTTTAATTACATTTAATTTCATTTACTTTTTGAGTTTATTTTGTTGTTCTTTGAAAATTTTATGTATTTTCATTGCGTTCAAGTTTCAGCTCTATATTCCCAACTGATGTCTCCTCAAAACACACTGTTAACTCCAGTCATTTATAATCCATGCAGAAATGGTAAAAAAGAGTTTGAGCTCCAGAAACATGAACCAGCAGAAGTTGGGGTTAAACAAACAGATGATCTCAAATGAAAGTCTGTTTTCATTTTTTTTTGTCACTCCTTTTATCTGAACTCGAGCTTTTAACATTCCTGGCATTTGTTTTACTTCTGTTAACCGTACGTTTCCTCGGGTTTCTTATAAAACTGTGACGTGTCGTTTGAAATACTGCCCCCTAGGTGCAATGTGTATGTCAAAACAATGTTTCTTCAATGTTCTCACATTGCACATTGTGTTTGTGGTGGGATCAGCAGTGCTTTACACACAGCACTCCCGGAATGCAGTGATCGTCCTTGGATTGTAAACCTATCGGTGTTTATCTTCACATTTTTGGCAGAACATTTTCTAATCAGTTTTGCACATTTGTACATGTTTTATTTCCTGAATGAAGCGGCTAGAAGCTGGAGATTCTGTCTGAACTCTGTGAACATGAAGTTTTGTGTGATTATATGTGATAAATGCTACTCTGAGTCAATAATCTCTTGATAAATCTTCTTAAGTTGATTTTTATTTCTATGGTATTTTTATATCTCATTAAATGTTTGTGGTAAATCTACTGTGATTATAATTTTATTAAGAACATTTTTATCAGTTTATTTAATGGTATTGGATGATTGTCTGTGAGGTTGTTGGTCAGTAAACGTTTAAATAACATGTACACACAGATGTTGTAATACATTGTGTTGTTGTAATACCTGTGGTTTTAAAAGTAGTAAATTATGTAAGGAAAGCATTAAAAAACCTTTACTGCTGTTTGATCTGTAAAGAAACCATATCAGTGTCCCAGCTCCATGTCCTTATATCAGATGCATTATATCATTATGAGTGAGTGAGTGTATTTATCTTCCATTACTGATAATAACTGCTGCTGCTTAGTACTAATTTACTCCCCAAACAATTAGGCTGTGGACGGCTGTGCTGGAGCTGTGGAGACCTGAGATCTACTAGGGAATCTGGTAAAGTGTTTGCATGTGTCTGGAGAGTTTAATAACTGCAGCTGATAAAGGAACAGTTGTTGAGTGCAAACAGATGAGCTCAAACCGAAGGTAAAAACTAAGCTAAATAACTAACCTTACCAAGATTATTTTCTGTGATTCTGTCATGTCTTCATTGTATGTGCAGCGTTTTCTTCAGCAGTAGTTGTTTGTCGCCATGATAAATGACAATTGAATTAATTATTGCAAGTCACAGAAGTTAGTTCAACACTTCTGATGATCATCACTAAAGCAGATGATCTCGTTTCATCTACTTGTCCTTCAGTCATCACTCGTTTATTTCTGCTCTTGAGACGTCTTGAGTGAGATGCGGTCGACCGTCAGACCAGCTTCATTTTATTACAGCGTCACTATGAGACTCCAGTGAGAGTTTATCAACAGACCTGAAACACGGACCTGCTCTTCATCTGATGATGTAAGTTCTGCACATGTGACTTCAGGCACGGCTAAATCATGCTATTGCTAACAGCACATGTATTTTAGAAGTTTATCTCGTGTGTATTATGACACACACTGTTGTGTATTTTTACTGTTTAGAATGCATAACATCCAGACATGTCATGTTTGTGTTATTCTGGAATTAGTGAGTTTTTCAGAAGTAGAGGCTGAAGTTTTTTGATGAAGAGACGGGCCGTGAGAGTCCAGTTCACCCTCGGATGTTTTAACGATAAGTTAATGTCATTAATGGTAAGTTTTCAGTTTAAAATCTTTCATCACTTCCTGTTATGAACTCTGTAAACACAGATTATTACTGAATAAGCTGTATGTTACTGTATGTTTTGTGGAATCAAAAGTCAAAGGTGACGTTCAAATCCTGCTGCATTAGATTGACATGAAGCTTAATATAAACCTGAAGCGCTTCATGCACCGATGACCTTCTGCGCTTCATGGCCGGTGTGAGCGGCTCAGAGCTGCAGGCAGGTGTTTGGGTTGACAGAAGCAGCCCGGGCCACTCGTGCCCCACATTTCAGGCCCGGTATCAGGTTCCGATACCACGATAAATGGAACGTTCCTATTAGCTTAGTGCTAAGAGCCGTGGCTACGGGCCATGAGAGTGTGTTGGCATTAGTTAAGAACGTGTTTTTCTTCACACGCTGGCATGCGGCCTGTTTTTGGTTTTATAACTCCTGCAAAAAGTAACATGGTGCCACCAGTTGTGTTACTGCAGTGTTTTAAACGTGGTGCTGCCACAGTTTAAGACACATATTTGTATAATCCCAACTAAAGCTAAAAGTTATAGTTTAACATGTTTTTTGGCAAACGCTTATTAGGAGAGAACATTTTTAAAAAGACTGACAGGTTTATACTGTATGTTTGTCTTTAATAAATGATCATTCTTGGACAAACCCTCATAAATCAAACCGATGATCTCCCTCTTTCTCTCTCGCCGCATGTTTTGACATTCCAGAATTCTCAGTTGCCGGGTGTTCGGTTACTGTAGAAACCAGCAGCGATCCGATGAGAGACTCCAGATGGAGAATTCCAAACAACCTGGTGTGGAGTTGAGGCACAGAGAGTACGGCTGTGTCGTATTGACACGAAAACACTCGTCTCAGTCTAACAGAGACTCAGATGATGGAGGGAGAAATTTTGTCTTCTCGTTAAGACGTTCAATTACTGTTTAATTGAGACTGCCAGAGCGTAAATAAACGCCGAGGTCACACTTGCTTTTCTAATTTCCTTTGACTCATCCAGATCTTGACCGATTTCGCAAACTCGATTTCACGTTTCGCGCTTGTTTTCTCCTCCAGCTGGCAGATGATTGGCTGGTCAGGGGCGGATTGTGTGATTTCAGGGCTCATTTCCCAGACATTTCCTAAAAGAGACTTTACAAACAGCCTGAAATGCTTTATATTAACAAAACATCAACTCTCGCGCTTCTTGCGGCTGTGTCATTGTTTCATTGCTCTTCTTTCACAGCTCAAGTGAGCTGAGAGTCTCAGTTCTGTTTGACTGAAGTGTGAGACAGTTGTTGGCATTCATGAGTGTAAAATATAACATTTATTCAAAACACAGAGCTATCGGTGGGTAAATACTGAGTTCATATCACACAAGCTTTAAAGCACAGTTAAAATAGCAAAAGGAAAATCAAAGGAAAGGATTCATATATTTTTTGTAGCTGATTCATGCTGACAGGCTGTTAATCGGAGAATGTTAGTTTCTGCTGCTTTGCTGATGTAAAACTGGAGTTAAACAAGTTGGAAGCGAAAGCTGTTGAAATGTAAATAAAAGCGTGTGTGTTTTTGCTTTCCTGCAGGTTGTTTATGTTGAAGATTATTCCATTGTCTGCAGTTTGTAAGTGTTACACAAAGACAGTGAATTATCCTCACCTCACACACAAGCATCTGTCATGCAAGACAGTATGTTTCATGATTCATAAACGTGCAGCAGGCAACGCTCCCTCATACAGACATAACAAGCCCGACACGCATACACACACACACCCGACCCCAGTCACCCCCAAACCCCGTGACAAACAACTGCTTGCCCTTCTCACACACTCCTCCTGCACAAACTTTCCATCGCTCCTCCATTCCTCAGGTTTGAGTTACCACCTCGCTGGGCTCAGACCCCCCCACCCAACAGTCCAGATCTGACACCAGTTCCACCCACAGGATCTTATTTATGAATTTCCACAGTCATCATCAATTCTAGTCATGAAATAAAAGATTTATTCTGTCTGCTGACGTTGTGCTTTCACAAGAGCTGTCAACAGTGTTGGGCTCTCAGAACATTCTGTGAGCAGCGACTGTTTTTTAGAGAACAGGTTTGTTTCTGATTAGTCCGAAAATGTTATTTGTGGAAATGCTTTTGGTTCCCAAAATGTTCTTGGAACAGTTTTTAATTTAAAAAAACTTCTAATAACAAAAACGGAAAACGAAAACGAAAACATTCGTTTTCCAAAGAGGAACTAAATACTGACATTCGGGGACGTAGGAAACCTGACTGATGGTTTAATGGCTTTTATTTTCCTGTTGATCTAAACATTAAGTGTCTTTAGTGGCATTAAAGGCATGAATCATATTTCTGTACTTGCTAGCAGCTCAAATCTGTGTAGATACAGATGAGATTTTTGTTTTGTCTTTCAGGAGTTGGAGAGCCTGTGGTCACGTTTGGTGATTGTGTGATTATTTTTCTTTTGTGTTTCACAGAATACAGATCACACTGGTCTGGACATGAGCGTGAGTAAAGGATGACAACATTTCTATTTTTGGCTCATTTAATTATTACTTTAACATGTTATATTTTGTTGGCCTCATTCTTATACATTAATTCATAATTGTATGTGTTTATTGTTGCCTTATCAAATGTTACAGCAACATTGTAATGAACATTAAACTGCAATCAGGTTATAATCTCATAGACAGAACAGCTACTGCTGTTCAAGGAAGTGTCACGCTCAAGGTAACAGAACGACCGATAACAGTCGTCTACAATAACACTGTTGACAGGAGCAAAGGCCTTGATCCAGGGTTCGATTGAAGACACACCCACTCGCCTTCACACACTCTGATCCAGAGCATTCACACTTTGTTCTGTATCTCTCACACATACACACAAACACACACACACTTCTCACTGACCATCAGGCCTTTCCAAACACGGCTATGCGCTTCACCTGTGTGCTGTACCGGGTCACACTGATATCAGGGTGTTTTTCAGGCTCACAGGCATCAGTCTGAGCTCTGAGAACACAGTGAAGGATGGTGGATGTGTCCGTACAGCCGCATGCAGCCTTTACTCATGTATGTTCTCAGTGGTTCTCAGCTGAAGGTGTGTAGGCAGATCTGGTTTTACACTAAACAGCGTGTGTGTGCTAGTGTGTGTGCTAGTGTGTGTGCTAGTGTGTGTGCTAGTGTGTGTGCTAGTGTGTGTGCTAGTGTGTGTGTTAGTGTGTGTTAGTGTGTGTTAGTGTGTGCTGTTGAAATCACATGTTGAGTGAGACCCTTTGGTTGCTGAATTTCACATTGAAGGAACAGGAGATCCCCACACCAGATCCCATTTACATGTTATATTTTATAAATAATGTGTATTGGGATTAATGCATGTTGTAATAAACTATATCACACAGAAGGACAGAGAGAAAGTTTTACGTGCAGCTAGTTAATGCATAACAATGATGCTAGTGCAGCAACTGTCTGCTGCACATCTCTAGTAAACTGGGTCATTTCTCACCATATTTTCTGAGAGAAGATGCTGAACTTTAGTTCTTTAGTTTTTCACAGAACTTTTGCTGGATTCCTGTTCAGGAATAAATGTGTGTTAATCAGTAGAGATGCGTGTGTGTTGGTGCAGCGTTGAGGACATTGATGCATTTGGCTGTGTTAAGCTCTTTTCTCCAAGCTCATGCTGTTCTGACATTTGAACACAGAAACACTCTCTCTCTTCCTTTCCCTCGTTCTCACTCTCTTCCCCTCTCTCTTCCTCTCCCTCACTCTCTCTCTCTCACTGTCTCTTGATCGCTCTCTTTAAGCTTTGCTGTGGTTCACCTGTTCATTACATGTCAAAAGAAAGTGACAGACTGCCTCAAGCCACAGGTATTTCTCACCATTCTCTCTCTCTCTCTCTCTCTCTCTCTCTGCTGTTGTAGACGCTGTATTTATAGAAGTTAAAACTCGCGTCACATCAGGTCTCACTTTGTTTGATCTCAGTGTTTTTCACAGATGAACGCCCTGCATGTTGCAGAACTACAGAGAGTTTAGAGGCAGTGCTGCAGACCAGGACATTGTACAGGAAGTGTGTGCTCTCATTTCCTGTGTACATTTCTGTAACAGAGAAAATGCAAAACTAGTGACCGTTTGCAAGTTACCACTCCCCCATCTGTCATTGGTCCATCTAATACAAATCCCCTCCTCAAACTCTCGCCATTGGTTGAGCCACTGAGACACTGATTTTGGCGGCAGTTGATTGGCTTTTTCATCTGATGTCATTTAGGTGACATTTAGACATACAGACCGGCTGCTGTTCTAATATCAGATAAATAATACAAACCCACTTCTCTCTTCAGTTCTATTCTTTAATTTATCATTTTTTCTCATTAAAGATTTGTAGGTTTGTAACCAATGTTTCATGTTAACTTAACCGTTTTAAATTCATGAATAGGATGGTGGATTTGTTTTTTCACGAGAATAAGACGTAGATCTATGTGGTTTAGTTTTTTGTTTGTACTGGTTGGCAGACTTCAGCTGGGCAGTTTTATCTTATTAAGGGCTGCGGTCCAGCACCACACACACACACACACACACACACACACACTAATGGCCAGTTTGGCAGTGTGTGTCTTTGCAATTATCTGCCTGGCTGTTACCCAAACACACAAATTTTTCTTTAGGTTTCACTCACACACCTACATGGACATGAAAACTGTGTGTAAAATATAGACACAGAGGTGCTTTAATGAAGAGCAGAACATCCTCTTTATTAAAAGACGTCAGTTATTGTGTGTTTAGAAGTGCAGTGAAGATAACACACATCTGAGATCAGACCTCTGCAACATTTCCTCTCACAATCTGCGTGAACACACACACACACACACACACACACACCCACACACACAGAAAGTAATCTCCAAATGGATCTTAAATGATGCCCAGCATCCATTTTTTTATACCAGCCAGCATTCACACACACACATCAGTGATAAATCGAGTCCATTAATGGTTACAGGCAGTGGGTTTTATTTGTGGCTTTCAGGCTGTTTTCTCCTGAATTACAGGACAAAGAACATTGTGCCTAAATTAAGATCCATTTACTGTTAGGAAGAGTGAGAGACGCTGAGGGGGTTTCAGTAAAGAGAGAGTAACAGTTCGTGGTCATTTTGAGTCTTTATAGGAGACAAAAACGGGTGCCTGAGTTTTCTTTAATACTCAGAGGAGAGTGTATGTTTCGTGATTTTGTCGATGTCAGTGTAAATGTATTGTTTTGGTATTGTGTGTCTTCATAAGCAAACAGACACAGTATTAGTTTTACAGAGGGGGTGTGGCCTGTGTATTACTGTGTAAATCATTTTTAAACCACAAATTCTTTCTTAGCTTATAATCAATGGTTCATTTGTAGCGATTCATCTTTGACATAAGTTATATTAGACTAATAGAAATGCATTTCACTGTGGTTTCATAGCCGATGAGATTTAACAGAGAAATAATTTAGAAGAAAAACAGACACAAATTAGACAATTTAAGTAGTAAGAGGTAAGAGGAAACTGAGGAGAATCATTTGGTCTTTGTGAAATTTGATGAGGAACCTTGAAACCTGTGACTGTTGATGGCAGAACATGTTGATGTTGAGCTCGGTTCCAGACATCCAGAGGAGATATTTGAACAATTACTGAGGTTATTTTCTCAGGAGGGAAAATCTGAGAAGCGGATCTCCGTTTAATCTCATTGCTGTCTAGGAGAAACAGTACATTTAAAAATGAGGTACTGGTGCAGACCTGAGCAGGGTTGTCTGTGCATTACACTGAGAGCATAAAACGTTTGATTTTACATAATTCAACTCTTAATTATTCTAATTATTATAAAATGTATTATTAACATTTCCTGTCAGCAGTAGTAACTGATGGAACAGGATCATATAAATACTGTAGAGTGTGTTTTCACATGCTCATGTTTGTGTACGCATGAGTTGTTGACAGTACACACAATGATCATGATGTTATGTTGTGTATTTAGTACAAACGCTCCCCGATAACTGAAGAAAAACAAAAGAACGCACTCTTGTCACCATAGCAACTCCAATCAGTGATGCACACGCTTGTGTGCCCCTCCTTAACATGCCTGTGCCATGACATCCTCATTCATCGCCCCCCAACACACATGCACACACACACATGCACACACATGCACACACATGCACACACATGCACACACACGCACGCACACACACACACACACACATGCACACACACACACATGCACACATACACACGCATGTGTGTATGTGTGCATACACACATGCAGTTTCTATATTCTATGCATATAGAAACTATACTTTGTGTACAGTTTCTATATGCATGTTGAATTTCACCCTGAGAATATAAATATTATAATAATAGTAATATTAATAATATTAGTAATCAGTTAAATGTAGTTGTAATCATGTTTTATGGTTGTTATTTTACAAAGTAGTTTTGCCTTTTTAGTGCTTGTCCTTCAACATTTACTAACAAACAGCGCTAAGGTGTTACTGGTGGTTGCCAAGGAGTTGCTAGACTGTTGTTGGGGTGTTTTGAATGGTTGCTAAGGTGTTGCTTACTGGCCAAGTTCACACAAAACCTCTCACTCAGTGTCATTCTGGGCCCTGATGCTCAAATCCTTCAGTGTAGATTTTATTGTTTTATCCTGTGCCAGATGAAAATCATTAGACTAAGTGCTCAGAGAAAGATCCAGCACACCTCATGATGTGAGGAATTATTCATGTCCACATCTCAGCCCAGAATCACTCTGTGCCAAATCTGTGGTTTGTTCAAAAGTATAAGTCGTGTGTGTGTGTGTGTGTGTGTGTGTGTGTGTGTGTGTGTGTCAATCAGAGATGACAATAAAGAGGCAAATTTCAGCTCTAAGACACAAAAAACGTTTGTTGACCAAACCTTGAGTTTTCTGTAAAAGATGCTTTTGAAGCTCTCTGCCATTGTCTGTCTCATCCAAACACTCATTAACACATTAGCAGTGAAGAGTTTGTTGAGTTACCAGTAGGTGTTGGGAGACGCTTCACTAATTGCCAGTGAATCTAGAGGCTGCAGGGAAACACATTTTACACGTTTCTCTGGACACACGTTTGTGTTTCTGCTGTACTGAAGGTCAGAAATAAAAACAAACTTTAAGTAAAGTCTGTAACAGGATTCATCCTGCGCTGTCTGAACTGTGAGCATAAATACCTCCAACTGAACGACTTGTTTTAAAGTGATCCGATTTTATTTAGTCCCAAATATCACAGACACTCGATCATGAGGTTTTTTGATGTGGGCCAGGAAGAACCACCCAGAACACCATAGTAACCACCTACAGATGCCCTAGCAACCACACACAACACCCTAACATTGTGGTGTCCAGTTTAGGACTCAAATTTTATTTAGAAATCTAAAAATATTCCAGTTGGCCTTTCTCTGTCTTTACGGCGCTGCTGTAATTTAAGGTTTGTCCTGCGCTGCGTGAGGTTAAACATCTAATCATGATGTTGTTTTTCTTAATTAGACGGCGGATGATTTTATTGTAACATTTCAGTGATGTGTGAAAAACACAAGGTGTGATGTAAACTTCACTGTGTGAGTGCATGTGTGTGTGAGTGTGTGTGTGTGTAAGTGTGTGTGTAAGTGTGTGTGTGAGTGCAAGTGTGTGTGTAAGTGTGTGTGTGAGTGTGTGTGTGAGTGTGTGTGTCTTAAGGGTGGGTTTCCTGCAGGACAGGTAAATTAAAGGATACATGCATAAATTGCAGTGTGATGTGAACGCAGTGGGTGGGCTGCGATTCTCTGAAGTGAGCTGTGAATATTTTTAGAGTAAAACAGACTTCAGATGATGTGCTGCTGCGTCTCTCCACTTGTGGAAGACAAATTAATCCTGCGCTGTTTGTAAACTATCTCAGAGAAGTTTTTGTGCATAATAAACCGAGCTGTTATTTACAACTGTTTATTTGGGCTTGTTCATGCTTGCGTGTGTTATGGATGTGTAGACGTCATCTCCTCATCTCTTTGTGCACTGAAAGTAAAGTAAATTATATAGGGGTGAGCATGTCCCCGAATGAGGGTTTATCTAATGTCACACACAGCTAGATTTATTACAGCCCATAAAGTCTAGTCCACATCACAGCTTATTACGGCTCCACCCACTGAGAGGGGAAGTGATGATTTGAATGGCGGATAAGCTGACCAATGTGGAGTTTCTGGATGGGAAACTATAAAAAGCGGAACATGTGTGAGGAAAGTTAAATACAGGTAAACTCTCAAATGTCTGAAATACTTACTTTGTAAGTATTTAAAATTAAGAAGAAATAAACCAGGAGGCTGGGCTAACATTGCAGGGAGTCCAAAACATGAAAAGATTCAAGCAGTGTAGCAAGAACAAATATTATGATGATAAGTGTAATCTAGTGTGGTTTTGTGGCAACAGAAAACAGCTTCTGGGGGCGAACAGTGAAAGCGTTTGTTTATGCCCTGAACCACCTGTTCTGTTGTGAAAACACAGAGTGTGTTTGTGTTGTATGTGCAGCAGACAGTAAATGAACCCTGAGTCTTAAGGTGAGATTGTTTAATCTAAGATTTTAATACAATTCTTATAGGAGAGACACTTGAGTGGCTTTAGTTTCTGCTAATCTCTGATAACTGTTACAATCTTTGTAGTTTGTGTTCCTGATATGAGTCTGTGTCACGGTTCTGCGACTGCTGTGAGGGAGAAGATGGGCAGAGATGTGTGGCTTTAAACAGTAACTCTGTGATGTTTGTAATGTTTCTTTCTTTATTGATTAACATTTTGTGGGTGTTTGTCTGGTGACTCGCGCTAAAGAAAATCCATGATGCTAAAATGTCACACTTGTTTTGGTGATTGTTTTGATTTGATGTAATGTTGATGTGTGGCAATGACTTTAAAGATCTACTTCTTTCTAAATGCTAAAGATTTTGTACAATTAAAGGCAGAAACAGCAGCTTTTGAGGTTCAGTAGGAGTTTGTTGTGGTGTTGTGAGTATTTCCAGAACTCAAGGAAGAACAGAATAGAGTAGAACAGCTCTTTATTGTTATTGTTTAAAGAAAGCAATTTATCTCAGACACGATTTAAACAAAAACCGTGTCAAATTCTTCATGATCAAACTCTTGACTTTTATAGATCAGTTCTTTTACTGTATGTCAACAACGGTTTCTATTTTATAGTGAGACTTTCTGAGAAATTGTTGACATTTGATTCAGTGAATAACTGAGAACTCTCTTAAATGACCTTAATGACCTCTCTTAAACCTTCATTCTCTCTGAGAAACTCAGTTTCCTCCAGCGCTGAATCATGAGATCTATATTCACAGTATGTTCTGCATGATAATGGAGGCAGAAGTCTGGCTGAGCTCAATAAGGCAGCCGTCCTTTATTCTGCGTGTTTGGGAGCTGCGTGTTTGGGAGCTGCGTGTTTGGGAGCTGCGTGTTTGGGAGCTGCGTGTTTGGGAGCTGCGTGTTTGGGAGCTGCGTGTTGTCCGACTCACGGTTACTGTTGATGCGATAAGCCGCAGCCATGAGTCATGTGTTGCGTAAATTCAAACTTCCCGAGTGCTTGGCAATGGCCGACTGGCAAAATTGTTTGTGTTTGTACTGTTATGAAACACAAGGAAAGGAAGCAAACGAGAAAACAGCAGAAAAAAGTGAGCTGAGATTTATTTGTTGACTCCGTTCCAAAAACTTGTGACCTGTATGATACGTAGATTTATTCCCTCCCTGGGCGTGATGCAATACTGTCTGTGACTGATTCCACTGCAAAACCTACATGTGCTGCTGTCTTAAAATTAGGGGAAAATTAGATTTCTTTTAAGACAGCGTAATATTATTGCCCATCATTTGGCAGTAGCTGTCACAGTGAAGCTTAACAGCTCAATAGGTTTCAGAGGGTGATTGTTTTATTTTTATTTTGATTCATATTTGGGCCACATAAAAATTCAGTCTTTTCCATCTGTAGGTTTTTATTGTTGGTTTATTGTATGAGCACAAGCGTCAGATGGACATTAAAGGCGATTCATCACATCCTGCTGTCTTCAGCATCTTGTGATGCATTGTGGGGTTTTTGTGCTTTAAAGACACAGTTAAAGTAAAAGTTTAACTAAAATATGTTTCATGAAAAGCACAACAAAAGTGAGCATTGTGTCTGATGTGCAAACAGCCCCTGAGTGTAGTACACTAGAGTAGTATATACTATCCAGACACAAAACACCTCATTTAAACAGAGGTACATTTGTTTAAACACACAGAGCAGTTGTCAACACACTGATGCTGTGGCAGGACTCAGTGAAACAGGAAGTGACCTCACAGTCTTTGAAGTCCTGCCATTGCTCCTGTGTGGAGACGAGTGTTGAGTGAGAGAGAACCGATGGCCGGTTCCACACTGATTCTGGGTTCTTTAGACTCACACATTTACACACTCATGGTACCACAGAACAGAGACAGAAAAACTTTACAAACTCAATCAGCCTCAGGCCAGAAACCTCTCAAACTGTTGAATAGATATATGAACAAATCTCTGACCATAAACAACACTTACAGCACCCAAATATATGCTGTTAACATGTTTATGTGTTTTGCTTTAGTGTGACAGTAGAAATATTTAAGAATCTTGGTTTGAAGTTCTTGTTTTGTAAATCCCAGACTGACAGGCAAACCCTGTGGATTATTATCCACACAGAAACTCATGAATGTTTTCATATCTATACTCATATTTCCCACTGACACAAGGACAATTTATTTGTTTTTAATTTGTTTTTTATTTTCTATGTTGTCTGTGATTGTTGGCGTGCTTTATTTTTAAACTGGGCACGTAAACACCTGACCTGAAGTTGTTAAAGTTCATCAAAACTGAATGACATCAAACACACAATTGCATCAGCTTGGTGTGCCTGAATCTTGAGTCCAGAAATGAGAGGTTAACCCCCTTTGTGTTCCCTGCCTAAAACACCGTCCTCCTGCTGGACTACTGTAAATTCCTGCATGGCCTCCCTGAAGACTCTGTGAGGTATTTTCAGCATGGCAGAACTCTGCTGTGTCATTAAAAAACCTCGGCGTCTCTAGTTAGAACCTCTGATTGAAGAGCAGCTAGGGTTGGGTTGGGTGCGGTGGTTCTGCTTGCGGCCGGTCCAGAAACACATGCCATTTTAGCCCTGACTCATGACTGTTCCCTTCAAACTTGTGCCAAGAGGCTAAGAAATTACTTTCTCTCTCTCTCTTTTGCTCTCTCTGTCTCTCTTGCTCTCTTTCTCAATTTTTTGCAAACAGTGTTTCCCTTAAAAAAAACGAGGTTCTAAGAAAAGATCTAGCATCGATTGTTTTCACTTGGTGTGTTAGTTTAAGATTAGTTAGTTTGTTAGCTTTGTTTAGCATTAGCAAACTGCAGCTGATGTTTCTGAGTGATCTGGAGAAATGAATTCTGGGTATTTTTTGGCTATGCACAGGGCAATAACTTGGACGTTGTCAGTGTTGGACATGCTGCCGTTCTGCCCCTAATGACCCCCGCTGTCAGTCCGTCCCCCTGCAGGAGAAAACATGCAATGACCGTGAGGTATGACTTTACATGAACATTGCTTCACATTGCCTCATGATAACTGTGTGCTACACACACCGTCTGCAGATAATGACCATCTATGCATGCGACCAGTATAAATGTTGCATTTTTATTGCATCTATGCCACATTCTCTGAATGTCTCCCTGTATTTATACAATTTATCATCTTTCCTTCATGGCGCATGAAGTTAATTGCATTTCATGCTGTATATCATTGCAAGAGAGGAAGGCCAGTCAATCTAAAAATAACATGTACTGTAGCTTTGAATGTGTGTGTGTGTTACTGGCAACCCACACAGTACACAAGTGTGTGAGAGTCTGATTCACGCTTCAGTCACTCCTAAAACTCTCTAGATGATTCAGTTGAACTGAACATTACGGCTCATATGTAAAGGGTATTTAAAACAGGAGCATAATTAAGAAGCACATTTTAAAGGAACATGATATATCAGTTACACATATTCTGTCTAGTCTCTCTGATGATAAACTCTTGTAAAGTTTTAACATCATTTACATTTGCATTGTCTTAAGGGTTTAAAGAGCTCAGGACCACGTTTGTGCTGGTGGTTTACAGCCTTCATGTTAATATATAAACCAAAGCCATGTTTCGCTTCTGATGTTGGGGTTGCTTTGGGAAAACATCCCGTTTAAAACATAAAACATGTTTAGTGTGTTCTCTGTTATGTTAAATATATTGACGAAACAATTCGCTAAACAGGACCGAGAGAGAGAGAGAGAGAGAGAGAGACATGTGAGTGAGGGTAGGCGGGCCAGGAAAGCTCAGTGTAATGTGATAGCTGCGCCGCTCCGAAACGCTATTACACACATACTCTCTCCCTCTCTCTCTCTCTCTCTCTCTCTCTCTCTCCCTCTCCCTCTCCCTCCATCTCTCTCTCTCCCCACCTCACACACACACACACACTCTTTCTCACTCACTCACTCTCTCACTCACACATCCAGGCGCGCTCCGCAAGAGTGCGCAACCCGCGCGTCTCCACACACTCCGGTGCGTAAAGCTGCTGGCGCTCGTTTCTCGCAGTTCGGACGCGACTCTTGTGCTGCTTTCAGAGTCAAACCGACCGAGTTTGAAGAGCCTGAACACAGCAGCGGGTTTAAACGCGAGATCAGACGACAGAAACCACAGAACACCGAACCACTAAACCACCGGACACCGCTGAGCCATGGAGCGAAATAACGCACGTTAAATGCGTGACGGCGGAATTACACTGAACCGGCTCAACAACACTTTTATATTCCAGTCAAATCTGAGGTTTGCAGAAACAGGCTGATCTGTGAAAGACTTTTCGATCAGTATTGAAGTATTTTGTTACTTTTATTTACTCTGCGCGATGGGTTTACTGTCAGCAGAAGTGAATGTGAGAATCTGAGCATTAAAAGAGAAAAGGGCTTGTTCACACATCTCTGTGTTTTTGCTTGAAGGAGAGAATCACTAGTTGAACTCGGGTCTCTTTCTCAAGACGTCGCTTCTGCAAAAGATGGATTTCTTGCGCTCTCGTCTGGGAATTGCGTTGATCTTTTGCTTCGTTTTGAAAGTCAGCGCAGAGGAAGGTAAGCGTTTCTTTTCCTTTATTGGATGCTTTCATAACGGTGTGTGTTTGTTTAAATTCCCATCCAGTGAGGCCATCGCAAATGATAAACAGATTCCTGTCCTGGCGACGCAAACGTGCTTCTGCTGTCCAGACTGAGGAAACATGTTCTGACTTTATGCAGCTGAGAATGAGACACAAGTTCTGCAGATTTGTGTCCCTTATACCAGAAAAACAGCCAGAGAGACGGTGCTCTTCTGGTTTTAGTTAGTTTTCCTCTTGCATGACCAGTCCAGCTGTGAGAAATACACCCAGCTTGAGCACAAAGTTCGCCAGCGTAGGTTTGCAGACTTAAGCTATATGAAAGTTTACATGTAACTATTACTGAATAACTCCTGAAAAGTTTCTGGGGTGAATATAAAATGGTATAAATACTTTACTGTATGAGAACTTTATTGTATATTACTGGAGAGGCTTCGGCTCTGAAGGTGTTGAACTGAAAACCATTAACCACCTTCATTTATAAATCAGGACAGAAAACACCAGCACACGCCAGTCACTTATATAAGATATATAAGGATATAGAGGCTCTATAATGTGTTTATTTATTACGATACAGATGTAAAGCACATAAATGCAGGTAAAACACCGTGATGCTTATTTAACACTCCTGGTTATCTGGTGAAGTGTAGAAATGTCTCTGTCAGGTTTAACTTATAGCAGGATGAACCAGTTAATATATTAGTTGTTTTTATTTTAATGGCTGTATTGATAAAATAAAACAGACACGCGCACAGGCGCGCACACGTCGCTTTTTGTGATAAATTTCTCCTCTTCTCTCATAATGGCTGAAGAACATCTGATCTGTGATGGAAGAGACAGCAGATAAAACTGCAGCACGAATAACTTCAGGATTGTGTAACAGAGACCCGCTATCATTCATGTTTTATAGTGAAATACAACGACACGCAATAAACAGACAGTAATGATAACACAACTACTGTGAAACTGGGTGTTTGGACATTCCTACAACATTTTAATGTTTTTGTTAATTTATGAAAGCATCAGGAAAATGTTCTTCCAATGTTGAATGTTGCTGGTAAGGTGGCCTGAGCTTGATGGTATAAAGCAGATATAAGATACGCACCTGTAGTTTCAGACCAACATGTAAACTAGAGAACAAAAGGGATGTTGAAGGATCTTTAAATAAAGGAAAATAAGGTGAATGAATTCACCCTGCAGCCCTCAAACATCACCTGTATACCTGAGAACCTGCCAGACAATAAAAACTGCTGAGAGGAGCTTGAGTACAAATGAAAACTGCTGCTCTTGAATATGAGGTTTAATGTGAGGTTTAATGTGAGCTAGTGTTGTGAGGTTTAATGTGAGCCAGTGTTGTGAGGTTTAATGTGAGCCAGTGTTGTGAGGTTTAATGTGAGGTTTAATGTGAGGTTTAATGTGGTAAAATCGTAACCGTGTACAGCTGAGGTTATTGACTTACAATTTCTCGCTTCTTTGTTTTTTCTGCTCAACTGCTGAGGCGTGTGTGTGTGTTAGTACAGTCACACCGATTGTATTTCTGCTGTATTATGGATGTTGTTGTTGATCTTTGAAAAACAATATGTTCCTGCACTCTCCATATGGTTTGTGTTGGTGTACGGATGAAACTGAGGCTTCTCACAGAAGCTGAGCTGTTGTACATTATTACTCTCAACATTTACAAACATTCATCCATAAGCTGTTGCCTTTAAAACTGTAAAACAATGTTTCTGCAGAACAGTAAAAGTTTAAAATGCCACGACTGCATCAGAACAGGAAATCCAGATTGTGAGTTTAGACACGCTCTCCACAGCGGACGAACAGAGGCGGTGTTTTATAATACTGTCTGTTTTGTGTCTCCTGCGATTACATTTTGATTATTGTTTTATTTTTGTTTGGGAAGGACGTGCACATAAACAGTTTTTATTTGCAAGCTCACAGCCTGTAGAGACAGTCATGGCATTGTTTCAAGGTGAAAAGTGTTCAGAACCCCATTTGGAGCGCAGCCTGAAATCGCGCTGGTGGTGGTCTCACAGGTTCTTCTGAAACGCCCTCCTCAGCCATCAGCTGCACCACAATGAATTACAGACAACAAAGACACAGTGTCTCTGGAGCGAGATCCATGCCTTCCGGGTCTGTTGTCATTTTAAGCCATGTCCAAAATATGACACGCTGACCCACATACAAAGATATCAGACTGTCCATGTGTTAACAATCTCATGAGTCTGAGCACTGGCCCTTTAGCTCGTATTCTCAAAACAATAAACATTGTTTTTACCTGCCTCCTCCTGTTTCTTTCTGAGGGGGCTAAACAGACATTAACCATCATCAATGGTTATTTAATTTAGTTTTGGTGCAGAGACGACAACAGATTATACTTCTGTTGCTGAACTCCCTGTTGTTAGTCTAGGGTGTTGTGTTGTTGCCAGGGAGTTGCTATGTGGCTGTTAAGGTGTTCTGTGTGTTTTAAGGGTGTTACCCGTTCCGGGTAAAAGCAGCCCATCCTATAGCCTGTTTTATGTCTCTAGATTTGCCGTTACATTTATGGCGTTGTGTTGATTTTATTATCCGCTGAGGGACCCATGTGATTAAGGAATCATTCATTTCATAAATGGTTTGGACCGAGTTACTGTATATGGCAAGGATTAATGTTAGGCTTTATTTGAATCCATCCAGTGTTACCTTAGCAAGCACCACTAAAAAGTGTTTTTTTCACACTATTAAGGTTGACGCATCTGATTAAAAGATAACAGACTCTCAGACACACTGACACATATAAATACTTCATGTGAACAAACAAAGCACTTAGTTTTCCCCTGCGTTCCTGCAAGGAAACAGAAAGTCACAAACACACACATCTAGTCACACTCGTCTCCTTTCATCTGCAACACTAGAACAGTTATATTCTGTTTCATCCTATTTTTCTGGGGTTCATCAATAGCTGAAGTGCTAATCTATGCAGAAGCGAACAGCCTCAGCTACGAAAAGAAGGTCAGAAATTTGCATTTGGGGTCAGGAAATCACAACTGACACGTTCCCTGTGGAGCCAGTGGGTGCAGAGAATCCCCTAGACTGCATGAATTGAGGAGGAATTAAAAATATGGCTAGCATACATTATTTAAACATCCCCTCCTATTAGTTTCATTTGAAGCTTTTAGCAGAGTGAGCGTGTGTGCGGCTCACGGAGAAAACACAACCGTGTGACACATTGATGTTTATAAAGTGGGGCATCGCAGAAGTTTCAGTGAAACATAACTACAGTTCATGAAACATTATCATAGATCGGCTCTTATTGGAGGAATTGTTCAGACTGTAAAATCTGCACACACCTGCGAACAAGCATTGGTCTGTTGGTCTATATTAATACACTAATCATTCAGTCATAGAATTATCTTAGATTGTTATATTGCTAGACAACTATAAACAGCCCCAAATGTCTGGCCTACTGTCATTAATAAATGTAATTACTTATTGAACAGTGATGTATTATATTGATGTCTGTACTGCAGTTAGTTCTGGTCCATGAATTTAATTGTACAAGGAAGATTACTGAAACATTTCACTGTTTCTGTCACTCCGTCTGTGTTGACTGAGTATTAGTCTGTAGTTTTCAGCATGTAAATGAATGATAATTATGGGCTGTTTCGTTTCAGGCTGCTCACCCTTGAAAGATGGTAAAATCAGTAACGCACAACCTCACTAACAGACATTCAGTGCAGAATGTTTTTAATGGACCCTAAAAAATGAAAAAAAAAAAACTGCTATTCATCAGAGATTGAGAAAGAATGAGAGAACAGAGAGAGAGAAAGAGAGAGAGTGGCAGGGTTTGGTAAGGATGAATGGATCAGCGCTGATTTGTTCACCGTGGGTGACGGCGCTCTTAAATGAAGGTACGGCTGAGGGAAGGTTTATAAAAAGAAACGGAGGAAGAGAAAGATGGAGGTATATAATGAATGTAACTAACCAGTACAATGACAGCTCAGTATAACACTGATGATGCAATTAACACCAACACACACTCACAGACGGTTTGTGTTGAAGGGGCTTATTCACATTTATGTTATATTATTTTATTTTAAATATCAAACAGTTTTTTTTTTACTGTTTTGAGTGAACGGCCCCTTTAAGAACATAAACAATACATTTTTTATTCTTTATGTCAACAAACATCCCGGTTGTGAATTCTCCTCACAGGCTGTCTGTGGAACATCTCTCCTCCTCTTTCTGTACATGAAAGGACAGATGTGTGTAAAAACTGCAGACACGCACAATCCCCCCTCGTGGATTTATCCACAAGACCCTCGTGAACCCCCCCGACCCTAAAACACACAATAGAGAGACACACGCAGTCAGAAAACGCATTCAGACTGAATGAATGTGGAGTGATTGCTATCTGTCTGTGCTATTGTGTTCCTGTAATATATTGAGTAATAATGTGAAAATGAAATGAGGAATTTATGGGGCATGATTGTGTGTGTGTGTGTGTGTGTGTGTGTGTGTACGAGCGTGTTGGGTATGACTGTCTTTGTGTGTGTACCAGGACTGGTCAATATATTCCATATTTGTCTCCACATTATAAAATTAAGCAATATTGTAAAATCACAACGCAGTTTATTTGTGTCATCACTCAAGAAATATTGATGCATGCAGCAAACAGAAGAGATCCTCTCAGCTTCATTATCAGTGTTTGTGCTCTTATGAGCTCTTCTACCGCAGCCGTAGCTCACGGCGACGCTCAACTTCTCATCTTAAACGTTTCCAGTGCGGCGCTCGAGATGTTTGACGCGTCTCTCGCTGCTGCCCTGCAGCTCCTTCTGTGAGGCAATTTTTAAAGTTCTGTGAAAATGAAAATCTTTTGACGATATAAATGTGGAGGTTTTGGTGTTGAACATCTGCAGTCTCAAGTCTTTATTCATGATAAAACATTCAATTTTTTTCACTTTTATTCTCTTCTCTGTCCTCGTGCTGCTTTAATATTACAAATGTTCTTCCGTATTTTAACATCCATAGAAAAATGCTGGCTGTAAACTGTGTGACTGTTCTGTTTAAACCCTCATGTGAAAACTACAAGGTGTTCTGTAAACGGCCTCACGGACTTTCAGTTTAGACAGAAGTTCATTATTATGGGAGCAAGTGCACTTTTCATGTCACCTCACAGTGTGTGTTCAGTGTAGACACACCGTTCAGAGTCAACAACAACAACACATGAATTGAGCTGATCTGCAGCCACAGATATCATCTGTTTTACAATTTAGCTTTCAGCATATCTTGTGTTACTGTTTGAGTCTTTTGTGCTTAACTGTAAATGTTTTAGAATGATTATCAGTCATTTATTTGTTATGAAGTTCCTCAAATAGGATGAAATTCGTTGTAGTTTGTAAAATGTTATTGCCTTAAAGTATGTTATGTATGTTATCAGAAATACACGATTTGTAATATATAAATGCTTCATGTCATTCATTATTTTAAGTAATTATGATAAGATTATAATCTTACCCGCATCATAGACTCAACAGTGAATATGAAAGTCAGAGTGAGTTTAGAAGCAGATGAAGCAGATGAGGAAACGGTTCTTCTGTTGAGACAGAACCAGTAAACGTGTGCTGAGGGTAAAGCAGTCTTGAGTTTGATCAGAAAGGTGGAGAGTTTCTAACACACACCTGACAATCATGTTTATCTGTATTTACAGAAGCTAAAATCAGACCTAGAACTGTCAATCAAACCCTCCTCTTCCTCTGAGTTGTTTTCTGGTGCGTGTTTTGATGTGCTAAACACAAATGTGATCCATCTTTACGTTTTGTATGGCATGCATCTTCTACACAACGTTAATATTCATCAATTAAACCAGCGTTTAAATCTTTCCTATTATGTAATATGAACTCTGTAACCTTTAAATTTTAGGTGATTTAGGAATTAATTTTAGAAGGAAATATTTGTCAAGCTCTTAAACTTAAACTTTGATGATGAACTTGATTGTTGACACTGTATTAAACTACTATATTCATATTTACTTCAGCTGTTAACCAGGAAATTAAATGGTTAATACACACAAACACACAATATATAGTTATAATGTATTTCTGTCTTCTAATCGTAGCTTTTTTAACAATTATATTACGACCAGAATGATGTTTTCTTTGTGTGAGGGCAGAATTAAAAGCTGTTGTTGTGCGAGTTAGCGTGAATGTTAGCATGTGAAGGGTGTGTTTGTTAGAGATAACACAGGGAGAGATGGAGTGAAGACTGTAAGGTGGAGGGGTAGAACAAAAGCTTGAAAATTCTGCTGCAGCGTTAGACCCACGTGTCACTTCCTGTCTCAGAGCTGTGGCTGCGTTAGACTGTTATAGATTACAGACAGTGTGGGCGCAGCTGAAACAAAGCTTCACACATTCAGTAATGTTATATTGAGAAAGGTCATAGAAATAATTTTGTGGAGGCTGAGTTTTGTATTTAAATTTCTGTCACACAGCTCTGCTAGGCCAAATTCAAGTCAAGCATGTTGGTTAAAACAAGCCATCAAACACACAATGTCACTCAAACGTCTGTCTGTCTCTCTCCGGTTTACCTCAGGTGAGACGTGTGGAGGCCATTTGGACGCCAGCGATGCAGGTTACATCACATCGCCCGGTTACCCTCTGGAGTACCCCCCTCATCAGAGCTGCCAGTGGGTGATCAGCGCGCCGGAACCCTCACAGCGCATTGTGCTGAACTTCAACCCTCACTTTGAGCTGGAGCGACTGGACTGCAGGTGAGAAGCTGAAAGAGAAGGGAGTGGGATAGAAATAA
>JBAJNP010003981.1:0-35996 GCA_036877545.1 Yasuhikotakia modesta
TTATGAATATGTATCTTCTGACAGGATTTTTCACAGGAAGTGAGAACTGTCACTTTAAAAAAAATAGTCATAAATAATAAAGTCATATATATCAAGTCATAAATGTTATAATGAGGGAGGGAACACAACAGAACTCACTGACTGCCATGATAAAGTCTTTGTGGTATCTGTAGGTCATGAGAGGTTCTGCCAGACATCTGTAGGAAATAAAACGTCTGTGACATTTCCTCCTTCATATATTTTTCAGTTAAAGCTTAATTTTTGAGGTATAATTTAACCTGAGGTAATTTTTCAGTCCACTGGTGATGGTTTTGTTATCCCAGGTGTCTGGGTCAAGGTCCATATCTGCAGGTGCTTTGGCCGCTACAGGGTTGAAATGAACTAATGTTAAAAAATTGTCTTCAAGTTATCTGTTAATAGTCTCCATAAATGCTTTTAGTATATAAAATTATAGATATAAATTGCTATAGTGAGACAAAAGATGACTGTACCAAACACAGAAGTCATTAGTCTCTGGACTTTAGAATTAACTCCACCAATTCTGTACAGCCCCATTGTGTTAATACCTAAACATGGAAGGGAAAAGTTCATTTCCTTATTAAAAGCAATTAATTAAACAGCAATTCACTGTAAAGTTACTCTAAAGGTGTGATTCAGGTAACACTTAAGTTAACTTAAAAACATTATTCACCTTTACTGGCCTAATCGCACCAAATTTGGCTACACCCAGTTTTAGTCAAATGAAAGTTATTTACACAGAACAGACCAGTTAAAAAAACCCAAAAGAAAATAGTCCTTAAAGAAACAGTTAACCAAAAATGAATAAATGACTTTTTTGGGTGAACAGTTTAAATGACACATTTACATTTCACAGTGCATTTCCTTTTTTATGCCACAAATCTCGTCATGCACTGTATGTAGTTAAAATAAACTAAGACTCACCTCTCGCTTCCACAAGCTCAATACACTTCCTTACAAAATTAAAGCCTGCTTCATTTAAGAACGCTGTGGACACACAGAGTATATTTCTCTTAAATGTGAGGCCAATAAAAGTGAAGTATTTTAGTCTTGTGGATGAGTTTACATTAGACGGTATGCCAGTCTTACAAACTGCCTGGAATAATGTGGCCCATCTGGGCAGTTCGTCACACTGTATGTATACACATGAATCGACAACAGCATCATTTATCAAATGAGTGAACTTACTTTCCTCTTTCTTGCTCAGAAGTGCAGGAAGAGTGTAAATCTAGAGGCAATGAAGACATGTTTATGAGACGCTGAAGATACATGCCTCTTAAAGTATATACATTCATGCAATATATATATTTAATGTCTCATAACAATACACTATAGTACTGCATACACTAAATGAACAGTATATAAGCATATAACACTCTGAATTATTAACACTGCAATGAGGGTCACAAAAGATGGAGCCAATTAAATACAGCTGACAGCAGAAAAAACAGAGTCGTTTATAAAGTGTACATTCTCAGCTGTCATCTGTTTCCTGCTCATATGTACACTATTAAGTGCCCTGACGTTCTATAACCACAACTGTGTGTCTTAAAGGAAGTCACTAAAACATTCCTCTAATAGGTTAAAAAATTCTTAAACGTATATATGGGTAGTACGTTTAAAGCTGAAGTTTGCAATTTCTGCGCTTCCAAAACGTTAAACAAATGCATTTAAGAAACAAACGTCTCACTCTGGTTTGAAATTGATAAGGGTATTTTTACAAGCAAAATTACGCTGATAACAGTTGGCAGTTTGCACACATGCAAACATGAAAACATTGATGCACATTCCATTGGGTATCTGATGTTTTATCAGTTTTATCACAGCCTGCCTTTCGTTCAATATTTACAGCTTTTCTCGCACTATGAACTGACATATACTGAGAATACAAAGAGGTCAAAGTTCAACTGAGCATGTGGATCAGATGAATGTTCTTACTGGTTCCTTTCCATCCATGGCCTCCATCCACAGTCTTCTGTTGGATTCAGAGAGAGCCTGCAGAGTTATGATGCCGTGCCTGTGAAGACAACACAGCTTTCAGACTCAATCTGAGACCAGGTGATTTTCTGAGCAGCAACAACCTGAAGTATTTTTATAATAATAAATGATATGCAATTACTCTCAGCTCATAAAACATGTTTAGTGGAGCATTAAGGACTGAAGTTGTATTTGCATTGAGTCAGTTATTGTTTGTTATATCTTGGTACATTCAAGAATGGTTGAAATTGCTCTAATTACCATCCATAACCAGCAGAAATAAGCACATTTAAATTCATATGCTGCCATGTAACAAAATATGTGTTTTATTGCAAACATAATGACCTATTAAATGTATTAAAAAGCATCTGTTAATAAGCAGCGTTTCAGAGAGGAAATATATTAGGAAGTGATGTCATCAGAACACTCCACATACCGCTGAACCTTATAAAAACATTGGAGATAAGTGTACAGAAGCCCTTCTTCTTGATCGCTGCTTCAGTTATTAAGAAAGCAGAAAGAAAAGGTAGAAAATGACAGATAGAAAGGACCACAAACACAACATCTAGAGTTTTTGCTAATATTGCTAACTTACAGCTAAAGTGTGTTTAAATTAAATGTCTCTCAGTGTCACAATGAAACAGAGCTATTACAGTATGTCAAGTCTTCAAAATGAATACACACCTCTCCACAACCTCAATATCAAAGCAGAACCGCTTGTCGATAGAATCTGTCCTTCGTCTGATGCAGGACTTCAGCTTAAACATCTCAGGTGGACTCATGATCAATCCATTCTATCAATACAAGACAAGATAATAACTCATTCTGCTGCTCTTGACTGAAAGATTGTCTTTAAATAGTTTAATAACGTCAAATGATCTTTGTACCTGTTTGCCTCCAGACTTGAATTCTGAGTTGCTCATTGTAAACATTTTGGTCCCTTTCTCATACGTGCAGTAATGTCGACTCCATGTGCACCCCAGAGGTCCTTCAACAGAACAAATGATCAATATCGAACTTTGGTTTTGGGTAGATGATGCTTAACATAAGTAATACTCAGCCCCATGCTTACACACTTCTGGTACAATTCCAAGACAACAATTCAATGAATTCAACAATTTGGTGTACTTGTAGCTCAACTGGTAGTATTGCTAAAGGGTCTGATTCTCAGGAAACACACACTAATAAATGTATTCTTGAATGCACTCTAAGTCGCTGTATAAATTTTTCATTATACGTGTGGCATGAGCCCAACCACAAGAGGTGGAGCACTTTAAGTCCTTGAACATCAAGAGCCCTGAAGATACTCACTCTTTTCTTGCACATACAGGAAGCCCTCCATGGTCCACTGTCCAGGGGCTTTAAAGTCCTGCTCTGCAGACTTTATCCTCCTCATCAGATTCTCCACTTCCTGTCTTGTGCTCTCAAAGTTATTCCTTGTCTTCAAAGAGAACATCAAAACAACTATCTGTTGGTTCTAGAAGGACACAGTTGGACTCCAAAGCAGAACTGCTTTCATTCGCAGCAATAAATAACGTGACAGTCAGCATCTACAATACAGAAAGCCCACAAGACAACTGCATCAGCTGAAGGCTCTTACATTTTGGAGGTTGAACTGTAGTTGTTGCTTGTACGGCTCAAACTCGTGTGCCAACTCATAACCCTCGTGATAGAAGGTAAACAATCCCTGGAGAAATGCCAGAAGCTGGGAAAGAAAGACAGGACGACAGTCACCACAGGTTCGGTAGGTCTAAAAACATGCAATGTCACTCCAAACCATTTTACAACCACTTTACATCAACCACTTGACAAATTCCTGCAGAGATTCTTTAATTTACGAGGGGTGTTTAAAGTTTGATTTTTTTACACACGCCTCTGACCTTAATATCATTCTGATATTATACAACAGCACTCCTGCTTGTGTGATATCACCTCATTAACCCTGAAATCAGACTTCACGTCTAGGTTTGCAATCTACTCTAGTCTTAGTTTGCAAGAGAATAGCAGGATATGGCTGTTATCATAATGGCTTGTCTGATAGGCATGTGCTTCAGAGCTCTGCTGATCTTACAAGATGCAAGATTGCCAAGATACCAGATTGCAAAGCGAGTCGTCCATTTTTTCTGAGTAAACACAAACATCCATATTTTCAATTTAGCAAAACTGGTATATTATATTACATCAATGTATTATATTATTTTACTGCCCTAAGAAATAAAAACAGGCTCTTACCGGCTCGACAAACTCAAACTTTTTTCTCTCCTGCACTTCTTGGATTTTGAAAACATATTCGAGGGAAGCATCACAGAAGACCTGTCTTTCCTTATTTATTTGTGTGTCTGCCTGTAAAAGAGTCATTTATAACCAAGACGTTGACTGAAAGCAGAGCAAACAGTTGAGAAGTTGGCGATTCTTGTTTGATTGCTAACTGTGTGTGCGCACAGAGGAAACACCAATAACTCAGCATGTAGCATTTGAGTTACCTCCTGCAAAAGAGGCTCTTTCTTCCTGGAGGACAGACTTAAGTGCTTCTCCAAAACTGTGTAATACTTTTCTGCCTCCTTGTCAAATTTCTTCTTCCCTTCCTATAAAAAAGGAAAAAAAAGGTGACAGGATTTGGAATTTCCTGTACTGTAATTAGAGTGATAAATGTTTTTTGCAGAGATAAGATGTTACATAAAACATATTTGTAAACAAGCGCCATGCTGGAGCCTGGTGAAAACATTACCAGAGTTTTATTTTGTTTATTTTCATTTTAAAGGTCTGAGGAAATCCTGAAAGTTAATAACCAGTAGATGGCAGACTCACGTTTCCATATAAAAAATGATATTTAGGCTCAGACAGGATTTTAGCTACAAAATTAATCATCAATTTCCACAGATTCCAACAGAATCTAAACAAAATGTGACTGTTCTCCACACCTTAGTTTAACAAGAAACCAAAATATCAAGTATATTTTAATTTAAAAAGCTAATTTCTTTACAAAAATCATGTTTGTTTTAATAAGAAACTGTCCTTTAAAAGACCCAATACAATCTATTATGATAAATCCAGCGAACGTGAACCCAGTGACTCATGGGCGACTCATCAGAACAGCTGTACAGGAGTAAAGAACAATTTCAAAACGTAACCAGGTTTATTTAGTGAGGTTTTTTTAAGCCTAATCCTTTAATCAGATTGTGTTCACAATAAATCAGATTTTATCAGTGTGATCACAATAAAGCTCTTGGTTCTGAGCAGCCGTGTAACCACAGCTTTGAAAAACAAACACTCTGGGTATTTCCAATTGTATGGGACATCATATGCCTCTAAATTAGGCCGAGTAAAGATGTTTACTCTAGACGAACTCCCCCACTTCCTGTGCCCGCGATGACACCACCTATTTACGTTGGGCCGAGCTCTCATTGGCTGCTGACCTCCAACAGTGAGAATCCTTTTCTTGAGACTGCATCTGAACCAGTTTGAAGCTGTTTGTTTTTCCAATGTGACATTAGCAAAACCTTTCCCATGACCCTCTAACGGACACTCCGTCTGAACCACAGACCGTCGGACTTGCCAACCAAAAAAACTGGAATCTCGTTTCTGACACGCCTGGTCCAGTTTCTGAGCGCATCTGCTGGTTAGCAATGACATCACACTCTCTAGGAATGTGCAACTTCTGCTGAAGAGATTAAAAAACACAAGTTCTAGGACTTAAACTGTTACAAAGAATCACTATTTGGCCATCAAAGACACCAATGAAACAGATTCTGCAGTATTTCAGTACTTGTTTCTTTTTTCCCCCAAATAAAAACTCTAAAAACCATTTAAACAAGATGCATTTACTTCACAAGCAAAATGAGGAACGATATTAAGAAGTGTTCATAAAATATTGTTTAGAATACTCTTTTGTTCCTGTTGTTTTAGGTGTAATAAACAGGGTGAATTTTGTAAATTTGATGAAAAGATTATATAGTGTAAGAAAAACTTGATATTTTCATCCTAATAGTTCATGCAATTTTGCTTTCTTAAGTACATTTATCATGTTTTAAGAATGTTTAGACATTTTTTCCTGGAAAGCGAGACCAAATACTGATTACGACACAGTGTTTGGATTTGGTGAGTAAGTAAAGCATCTGTCCTTTAGAGTTTTAAGTACATGTGTGGGTGTCTGGGAGAGTTTGTGCTCACGAGAGGCTGTACAGCCACACTGTCATTCCCTTCGGCCTTTATCATGTGTAAATGTTGAACGAGTTCTACTGAAGTTCTGGCTGCGGAGCGTCCAGCCAAAACGCCCAAATAAGGCATGTTGGGCTCTGGATCCTTCAGCTGTGAGCTCAACAGGAAGTTCTCCGGTTCTTCTAATACGACCGGAGGGGAGAAGTTGCACATTCACAAATCACCAGGGCTCCCAGCACAAGAGCCTAATCTCTTAGAAAGGGTAAACCTTTAACTGAGGTAAAAAAAAACAGGCCCTCCAGCAATTAAGGTAGAAATTCCAGGTTGTTTCAAGTTGGTCAATGTGGCATTACTGTATCTGGCTATAATTTAACTGTTCCTCAACAGGTGTTTGCAATTTTCCCCTTTCCTGCTGAGTTTGTCGTGGACGTATTTTGACCGTATAGAAGGTGTACGTGAGAAACGTAAGTGTTTTCCACTGAGAAACGTGAGGTGTGGGAACTTACTTTGGCCGCTCCGATCTGCTCTTTGCGAAACTTCTCCAACGGTGTGATCAATACATCATCTGCGTTCTGTATCTAAAAACAAAATAACGACAAAATAAGACTTACTATGTACTAGTTGTGGTATTGCAATGAATAAATCCCAATGAGTAATCCATAGAAACTATTAAATAAAACATAAACAAATTTAACTTTGGGTTTCACTTGGTGATAATGGTCTAAAATAGTCCTTCGTTCAGCAAGTGGTTATTCCAGCATAAAAGTTTAATATGTATTCAATTGGATGAGAATTTTACTATCTGTATTGTTAAAATCCACATGTAAAACAAGCCAGTGCTTAATGTGGCTGCTTCTCGCTATTATAGTCCGTTTTCACTAATAGCTTACAGCAGGCAGGCCGAGTCTGGACAGCTTCCAAGGGAATTACATTTATTTACTGTAAAACAACGGCACTATAATTAGTACCATTTTCATGTAGGCACTAAGATTGGAAAAACATACAATTACATACACTAGTTCCTTTTATACACTTTCCCAGGCACAGCGCGCAGGGCTTCATGTCTCGCTGGAGAATTGGTCAAAATAAGTTCCACATGCTTGCCTGCGCTCAGCCAACGGCTTCAGTGACCCTCCATCACTGCAGCCTCCTTCCACCACATCAACAATAATGGAATTTGCGCTTACAGATAATAGAAACGTACAGACGTCCAGCAGGTCCAGATGTGAGCTAAACAATATCAGTCATCTTTGAAAGATGTGTTCACGGTTTGCATTTCCTGTTTGGCATGTGATGCAGAGAGATTTTCCCTAGTCTATTAGATATTTAAACTCCTTTTGAATTGTTGTTTAAGGAGTCTTAGAAGTTGAGTTCGCTGCAGATACACCACTGATGTCCATGTTAAACTAGAGCTGTCGATTGAACACATTAATAATCAGGTCAGGTGTGACATTTTTATTCAAAGATTTTCCACAAATATCATTGTTTGGAAGCTTTCATTAGAAAAAAATGATATATGAGGTTATTGATCATCAAACACGCAACTAACACGCATGAGAGGATTTTATTTATTCTGCAGACAGGCAAACAATTAACCTCTCATCAACGCCAAGTGCCTGTCAACACATCAGAAGAGCGTGCGGACGTTCGCTCAGTTTTCTTCCAGCATTTCTCATCAAAACTTCCCATGGCCCTCTTAGTCAGAAAGGAAACTCGGTTCTTACATCAGTCAAATCCATCATGTGGGAAATACCTCCCACTTAAAGCAAAGAGTTCTGGCAGCGAGCCTGAGATGAACGCAGCAGTGAATGTGGGGCAACTCACTAATCACACGGGACACAATAGCAGACGCTTAATCAAACACTAAAGTTGTGTTTACTTAATGATTTACTGTCTCAAAACCTGACTGTCCGACCGCTCTGCTCCAGTAACAACAAGCGCTTCCCAGCTTCAGCGCATTTACAAGTACTTATTCACCTTTTGGCTATTGTTATTGTATGTCTATGAATGAAAAGGTCTTCTGGGGGGTGTCTCAGCTCAGCTGAGGTGTTTGTCATCCTGAGGGGCCCGAGCAGGAGCCCGTGAGACCGAAGCGTAACGCAGCTACGGTCTGCAGGAAGACACTGTAGGAGACTGCTGGCTAATTCTTCCCCTGAGGCCGTTCACACAGTTTCACTGACCCTCTCTCCTTTTCTCCTCAGAACAAAAGGCGGCACTGAGCTTCAGTCTGGACACGGCTGGACTCCAGCACCGCAACTGGAGAGGCTCTCTTCCAGGCGAACGCAACATATTTCATTTCCTCTTGTGCAAATAACGTGTCGCTGCGTCGGGCTGAGTTTTGACACATTTTAAATGTAATCCACCAACCAGGGACTTTCCTGTAATGCGCTACGCTCGATCGCTGTAACAAAATGAATATGCTTGTGTTGAAATATTTAAGTCACAGCACAAACGTTCAGAAATGTTCTGGTCCTGCTCGGGTTGCTAAACTTAGAAATTATTAAAGTTTGATTACTTTCAGGATGAAAAAACAGATACATTTAAACATAGCTCAACAAGGAATTCTGAATGACCTTACATGACTTTGATATTTGCTTCAGTCAATTAAATAATATTATTAATCAGGATAGAATGTTTTGTAATAAGACAAGGCAATAACTAAAACATAGCTGAATGCATTTTGTTATTTTGCAATAGCTACTAACAGTTAACTAATGATATTTCCCCCTTTAGTTTAATAGCTTATGCAATATATGAATATGCACAGGAGCATAAAACATATTGTGTGCAATTCATTGGGAAAGACAATTTACTGTGTGTGATGTTTTAAAAAGTCTCATACTAAGAAATAACACAGTCATTTACAGCCTGGAAAACATCAGAAGGTATGAGCTAATTGGACAATGGGTCATGTGTGGATGAGCTAAGATTTGACCTCAGCCTTTATTTTACACAGACAGAGACAAGAGCAGCAGACGCAATAAAGATAGTCTTTGTTACAGCCGATGCTGCTGTCCTGTCCTACAGTCACAACAGCCACAGCTATTAACTTTTAATGCATTTGTGCATTTTTCAAACTTAAAATTGTCACACTGTTCTAAAAAAAAAAAAAAAAAAAAAAAATCACCAACATGATCATGCAATCACTTAAAAATCTTTTCCTGATAAAAACATTTAAGTGGACAAATTCAAGCAGTCATCTGACAGCGTGTACACAAAGATCAAATGCAACAGTTTGCCGCAAATACTGTCTATTCAAGCTTATTTCTGGCTAAAGGAATCACTGCACCACATGTGACAAAAGAAAAAAGTCTCTAACGACAGTAAAGCGGTGAACGATCACAAATGATTGTTTAAGCTTCAGGGGGAAAAATGTAAGTTTAAAGAAACACACCTTCTTAAAGTAATATGGATGGAAACTGTGTGGAACCTGTGTGTTTGTTAACATGTGGGCAAGACGGCAGTGAAGCACAAGGCCGCATTGTTTGCCTGGTGAGGTCTTTCACTGCTTTACTATGACTAATGATTCACCAGCTGCGACGCTGAGCGCCAGCAATATTCCTTGGCAACGAACCGCCCGATGCCCTTAAAAGTGCCTGTTGCAGCTGCGGGAACAGTGAGGATGCTTGGCTGTCTTGATTCATTTTAGCAGCGTGACATCCGCAAAAACGTCATGGAGAAAAATGTTACAAAATCTATATTCCATTGAATCTTTGCCACCTGCTGATATCTTCAGTTTCCTGTAACTGTAATTTTGCTTCTTACTGTAAACAGCCAGTTTCTCATAACACGGTCTGTTTTTCACACTGCGCTGCCCTAACTCAAACAAACACTGTGCTGACTGAAAGCTGAGTGCACTTATAAGGCAACTACTGCAGTAGCCTAAATGTGTGTCAGGTCTGGTGATGCATAAACCATGTGTAGACGATACCACATTAAAAGGACCAATAAAAAAACAAGTACTTAAAAGCAAACAATCGCTGCCTCATTTACAACTGGTGTGGCACGTTTACAGTGAACTACGTCACATGTGCGGTTAATAGCACTGCTGCGATATTAGAAACAAAACAAACCAAGAAAACTTACAAGTCGTCGTCTTTCTTCCTCCATTGTGTTCAGCAGCTGGGAAAATTCCTTGAATGACTGAGCTGCAAGAAGAGAAAAATTTTAATCACACGTCCATCACCTGGATATAGAATCAATCTATCAGCACATCTGATGTTGCCCTTTGAACTCATGGAATAAAGGAAACACAGAAAACCTGAACGCAACATTAGCTGATCCTATAGCTCCATAGCATCACGTTAGCAGCACAAAGGTTGTGGGTTCGATACCCTGAGAACACTTGTACTGATTTAAAAATGTAAACCTTAAAAGCACGGTGAGATTTGGATTAAAGTATCTCCTAAATGCATGTATATAACAAAACGTAAACGTAATACTAGCCGTGCAGAAACTAAGGTCATGGCCACCCACGACAGATCGATGCACAAAGGGTTATTCAAGAAACATCGGACCACATGTTCAAAATGTAGAAATGTGAAAGTAACATAAAACACATTTCCTGTGTGAGCCCTCAAGTGTGAAAGAATGATGACCGGCCAGCCGGAGACTGAAAATGAAGATAAATTATTTCATACTGTAAGTCGAATCCCTATTTTACTGTGATCCATGGCATTGTTGATTCTGTGCGATTATTAATGCTAGTTATTGAAAATAGTCTGTTACGGGGCACTGCTCAAATATAATCCAGATGTGGGTAAACGCTGCACAAGAGAAATGATTTACAATAGCACTATTGTTGATGTATATTTACTTTCTATGGGAAAGAGTTGGTAAAATACACATTTGTTGATATTATGTAATTCTACCGACATTGCATAATTCCAGCGATATGATTTCTGTGCTCTGCTGCTGTTGTTGTTTTAACAAAGAATGCCACATCACTTCCTGTCCCGGGAATATGTAGCATTTTTCTGTTTGGTGATAAGAAAGGGTCCCGCTTCACAGCCGCCCCCCGTCGTTCTCATGAGATCTGAACTCCCCCAGACATCCAATTAGACCCTCAGATAAGAACGACTTTCAACTACTTTCTTTTAAGAGCAAAGGCCTGCAGATAAACAGACCCTCAGCCATTTAAAATCATGCTACAGCAAAACAAATCAGATGCTTTGATGCATGCAAGGGACTCACAGATCCACTGAGATGCAGCTAAATGGCAAAACCATGCATGCATGAAACAACGATCATCCTGCTAAGATAGTCATATATTCCTATTTACAAACTGCATAAGCCCTCTCTCTAAGATTGTTGTGTTTTTATGTGTACAGTCATTATTAATAAACGGAACACAAAGCTAAATAAAACAAACAAACACCACCATTTACACAAAAAGCTCCCTGCAGTCTTTGCCTCCCAGCATGTTAAAAAATGCGATTATCAATAGACTTTCCTCTGCATGGTTGCAGTTTCAACAGTCCAAACATGCAACACTATTATGACCCTTATTGAAAGCCAGGGACAGACAGAAATGATCAGATTCCAAACTTTCCTTACAGAGTGTTGTTTGGGTTTGTGGCTTTCTAAATGCCAGGCAGCAATTGTTTCAGTCTGATAAAGAATCGTTGTTGTGTTTGACACTGTGAGGCTGTTGTACTACAGTAGGACAGAACAACAATGTGCGGTGTTCTCGGTTATATTTCACATCATTAGATAATGGGACTCAAAATAACAGCGGCAAACACACAGCTTACGAATGCATGGAAGTCACACAAGCATTTACAGTTATGTATTTGGCAGACACAGAAACATACAGTAGATTTTCCCTATACAAATTATCACTGTAGGCATTCCCTGAGGCTCAAACCCATGACCTTGGTGTTGCTATCATCATTTAGTTGAGCTACAGGACAGCCTAAACAATGTGCCAGTTACTGAATTCTATCTGTCTTCTTATGCTTGCATCAAATTGGCATCTTAATGAGCTACCAACATTCATATATTGGGTCTTGGTGTGGACGGTGGACACCTACCGATGTTAATCTCATCATCTGTCTCTGCATCTCCAATACACTCAAACTGGAAGTCTTGAAGAGACTGAGAAAACTTCTGCACAGCTGCTGAAAGACCTGTTGAAGAGACCACAAACTGAGTTTTAATGTGTGAAAACTTACTAATCACTTATATAACCAAGCTTATCTTAAAGCATTGGTAGATGTTATAATTTAACGAATAAACATAGGCTTTTAAAGCATGATTGTAACGTTAGGTAAACAGTGATTTGTTTAAAACAACAGGAAGGATATGACCTCACAAGATACTTGGAATTGTAAAGCATATTGTAAAACAAGATTCGGGTCTTAAAGGCAAGACATTCCCTGTCTTTTATATGGTACAAAAGCTGTTTCACAACAAATCTGAAGGTTCACACCTATAAACTTTAACAATGGGTTGTTATAAGAAATGCACAAAGCCTGACTTAAGATTTAGGACTGTTGAGATTTAGGAGAAGACGCTGTTTTTTATTTGGTACAAAAGACTGAAAACATCTTTTTGTCAACGTCTGTTGACAACATTGTGGGGGAAATGTTATTGAAAATATATAAAACTAGTCGGACTGAACCAAACCTTTTTGTCTTGACACTAAAGATTGCACTGCAAATATCCAACAACCAATATTGACAAAAGCAGAGAAGACACTTATCAGTATGTCTTGTAAGCTTGACTCCTTTCAGATATCATATCAGATCTCAGCCAAATAAACATGCCTTGTATGATACCTTACACAAACCCTGGACTTTTTCACTTCTTGAATCAAGATTACAGTGGTTTGCTCATGTTTTAAAACAGCCCAAAAAACTAAATAAACTGTTTATGCACAGCAGAGCATGAAAGACTTTAAACAATCATTTACTCAAAACTTAAAGGTGTCTCTAGCCCATAACAGTTACTTAATGTATATAAAGGTTCTTTACAAAAGAGCCTGAAACCTCAAGAAATGAAATATCAGACACTCTCATGGTATTTAACAGGGCAAAAGGTCACACTAGTCTGACACAGGTCCTTTCATAACAGTGTAAGACGTTAAACACACTCCTGTGTCTTTCTCAAGACATCGGTGAAGACATAAACCTATAAACTCCTATAAACTATTTTAACTAGTATTTAAGTAGAAAAACCATAATAACATCAAAGCTATACTGATGTGAAAACATGCTTTTAGAGTATAAAATACTTCAATACTGTTAAATTACACCAAACTGGCTACAGTGAAAGCGTTACACTGCTTTCCTGAAAAAGCTTTTATCCTTCATAGAAACTAAAGCGTCTCTCAGGCGTGAGCGACTCAATAAATCACGTTACAATGCATCCAAAAAACGCACGAGACGAGACTCACTTTTAAGGGCACTTATAAGCATGTTTCCATCTTTGATCAGTTCCTTTATGAATTTATTTGTACGATCCAGCTCAATTTCGTGGCATTTGAGTCGCTCCCTGAAATCCGGGCTGTCCAGAAACGAGTCGCTGAACTCCAGCGCTGGGAGACCCATTGTGAAAGTGCAAATGAATGAGACACAACCCGACGATCACCAGCAACGGGAGACGCTTTAATCCTCCGAAACACGAGATTACTTAATAGTGTAACTTTCCAGCGTTACCAGTCCCTGTGTAACTATGTATCCCGAAAGCCCACTTCCGGCATTTTGTTTCCAGGTTTAATGGAGCAACAGTGTAGCGGTGACTCCTGCTGGTTTGTTCCCAGCACACCTACGGAAAGATTGCGGTGTCTACAAACATATACATGTACTGTACTTTAGCATCTACTATATTCTGTACTAACTTATAATAGAGGCTTAAACTTCCTTGTTTTTGTTGCTGCAATGAAACTGGGGTAACTCGCTATTCGCCAGTGTCCAAAACCATTTAAAGGAGGTCTTATCTTATACATCAAATGCATATTTTTATAGCTTTGCTGGTAATATCTGCAGTTATGGCTATATTTATTGTAGTCAAATATAATAGCCAGGTTGCGTATTTGCAAGGACAAAACAACACAACGCTGCTTAAATATTTCACTATATCTGGTTTTTATATAAGGAAAAAGTCGGATTAGTTAAGCAAATATGTTTACATTGCGTTTCTTCTAAAGCTTTAGTTATATCGACGAGCTGTAAACTTTACTGAATGGTTACCAATAGTAACCATCCATGCGCAAAATGAAGGAAACTCCTGCCATCTAGTGGAACATAATCTGTTTATAAATCTGTTGGACGAATTGCATTGCAGATCTGACCAGCAAACAGCAGGAAAAAGCTTAGATCATAATAATATAAATAGGCCAAAGTAAATTCCTTTAAGTTTAATCATGTTTGTAAGGTGTGAAGATTTTTCCACAGCATCTAGTGGTCATATAACTGGCATCTGTCAGCTGTGGAAACTATTTATAACATGACCCACAATCCAGTTCTTCAGAAAGGTCTGTAAGAACAGTCAGGGCTGGAGTCTCGAGACATGAGTCGACCTTTAGGTAAGTGTTTGCTGTTAGCACAGTTTTAACTGTTTACTTTAAGCATACAGAAATTTAGATTCATATTTTTAGTCACGAAATGCATGTATGTGTACTAGTTAAGTGTGTTGTGTTTATTTATTTGTATGCAAACAGGACAAATACATTTGTTTAATGCATGCTTTTTTCTTCACTTTTTCAGTGCTGTTATTGCTCATGTGCACTACTTTATATTATCATGGTAAGTTTTATTATTATATTTTTATTTACTACAATATATGCAAAATTATAGATCTGTATTAGAAGTAAGTTGTCTGCATCACTTGTTGATGTTATAATGGAGAATGTAAACTACAATGCAATGATTATAAATATTCACACAGTTGTGTATTAGTTGTCTAAGAAAATATTGTTTAATTAGGAAAATAACATGAATATTAATAGTTTTGATAATTAATTCCCTGGTACTTGATTTTTTACAGAGCCGTTACAGGAGAACCAGCCCGAAGGTGCACAGACACTGTGAGATCTGTTTCAGCCGTCGCTGCAAAGCCCCGATTGAGATCTCCGTGTCCTGCATGGTCATCAACTGCCGCTTACTCTGTGGTGCCTCCTTCCACATGTGTAAAGAAGATGAACACTCTCTGCTGTGTCCCAACGAGAAGGTCTCTTGCCTCAACGCTAACTATGGCTGTCCTTTCACCATGTGTCGCTCTAGGCTGGCCAAACACTTGGAGGTGTGTCCTGCAAGCATCGTCTGCTGCTCCATGGAGTGGAACCGCTGGCCTGTTGAGAACCCCAACGCGCCCTTGTATATTAACCTTGTGAAAGAGATCAATGGGCAGGAACCCTTGGACATTTCCATGGCACTGAGAGACCAGAGACATCTGTGTGCCAGGTTAAAGATGAGGAACTGTTTTCCTGAGCTTATGGAGGAACGAGAGGAGGAACCTAATCCAGCAGAGGAGGAGGGAGCTGAAGGTGGAGATGCTGTATGTAACGGAGTTCACATCAATGGTCATGAAGATTCAGTCCTAGCAAATGGTCCTGCTAAAGCGTGTGAGAAAACAACAAATAAAGATCTGGTCCTTGATAATTCTGTTGACAAGGAAAAGTACAATCTGTATGAAAAAATGTTCAGCATGGAAAGGGGAGGCTGCAAACAGGCGGAGAAAGAGACTTCCAAACCGGATAAAAAAGATAAGAAGGCATCAACCAAAAGTTACACCAACCCAGCAGTCACAAGTCAGCAAGGAGCATCCATTGAACCTGAAGGAAAACAAGGAGAAAATGCTCTGGTAGATGTCTCCAAAACTGGACTGGCACCATGGCAAGAGGGCGTTTTGGAGAGGCTCGGACAGGAAGTGAAACCCAGAGAGTTCAACATGTACATAGTTCACCACGGACGCATGTTAATCTCTTTTGGTCAAATGGATGCTTGCACACCCAAAGAGAGGGATTTTGTTTATGGAAGCCTTGAGCCGATACCCGTCCAGACTCTTCGTTCCTTCAAAGTTCCTTCTAGTTACAAACAAAGACGCATTCAACTCAAAGACCCGTCCACGAGGGTCAGGACTGAGAACAAGAGTGTGGGTACCTCAGATCTGGATGGGTCTCAAGAGGACAACCGTGAGATGGATGAGATGTTTGCAACCTTACTTTGCTCAGCGGAGGTTGAGATAAGAGGCCACAAAGTAAGTGAAACCGTGGCAACAGATGGACTATATGTTGACATCGCAACGCAGACATACAACTTCACCACAGCTCCCTTCAAGTACAACACGTCTCTTGCTGAAGTAACAGCAGACAAGGCTTTGAAGCTCCACGTTCAGCTTGAAACAGAAGCTGTTACGCTCAGACACAACAAATCAACATCAGCCTTCACGTTTGTCTGTGGACATTTCTTTAGACGGGACGAGTTTGCCTTCCACTTTAAGAATGTGCATTCAGATATCCAGTCTTGTTTAAATGGTTGGTTTGAACAGAGATGCCCGCTGGCCTATCTTGGTTGCACCTTCAGTCAAAGGAGACTCCAACCTGCCACTCAAAGAGCAGAAGTCTTCTACAAACAAGACCTGAGCATCTTCACCCTCAAACCTGAAGTTCCAGCCTCTCTAATGAATGAATCGCAGAGCACTGTTGCATATAAAACACATGTAACATATGAAGACTCTCTCAGTAATCTTCCTTATGAGGTCCTCTGTCAGATTGCTGGTTACCTGGATAGTTTCACCCTGTCTCAGTTAGCCCTGGTCTCTCGATTCTTCAGGGACATATGTGCCACACATCTTCAGGACAGGGGGATGGTGACCCTAAAATGGCACAAAAAGTCATACTCTCACGGAGGAACACGGTGGAAACCAACTATAGTAAGACATTTAAACTTTTTTGTTAAAAAATGTTTCAGTTTTAAAATAGTCTCTGTCAATAGTGTTTGATGTCAATTAAAAGTTACTAATGACTGAAAGTTACTAAACTGCTAAAAGTGAAGGTGGCACATGATGACAACATGATGAATATGATAATACATGATAATATTCACCTCTATTTTTTCATCTTTTTCTCTCTCTTTCTCAGGTCTGGGAGTTCAGTAACCTGTTTAGTAAAGTGAGTAACTGGCGCATTGGTGACACACCATCTATGTCTGAACATCTGAATCAATGTCCATTCTATCAAACTGAAGTGAAAACTGAGCCATTCGCCCTGGTCAGTATGTGTGACGGCAAACAGAAGGAGAGACAGAGTCTGGTCACTTTATTTATGGGACACAAATGATTTTGGGACTGTACCTCTGATGTCTATTTTATTTGAATGGTTTTGCTGTGAATACAAGTAATCCAATGTTCTTTACATGGCCTGCAATTATATTATTTTCTGCAATATACTATCTTACTATACAATTTTAAATTTAATTGCATTGATAAAGGTGCATGTGTTCATAGACTTAAAATATATTTGCATATCTCTTTGTCTTGTTTTAAAGTAATATTTTGTTAAGTTCTTACTTGAATGTGGAAACTATAATTACAGAGTAAAATGTTACACTTAATGCGCACAATATTTGCATGATTAGCAAACCACAATTTAAATATACCTAGAAAATAATTTTAAAACTGATTCTATGTGTTATTTAATGTTAAATTATATACATACACAATAAATATTATCTGTGTTAACTTATTAGTTTCTGTGCAATGTAATATCAGATCTTACAAATGACTACTTTTTAAACAGTTTCTTTAAGTGAAAATAAAATACAGGAATGGTAAGTTTGTATGTTTTTAAAACACTGACCTGAATGCAGTCCGGATCATTTTGAGTGTCTGAGGTTAGAGTTCACGTAACATGACTCTTGTATTTCGAAGGGCAGTCACACTGCTACAAGCATTTGAATATCTGTCTATTTTTAACTGCTGAAGAGACACAGAAATAGGTTAGTTACCTAGTCGACTATGTGGAACAGCACTTTGGGGCTTGTTGGGAACATACCATGGTAAGACAAATTTTCTTTGTTATTTCAGTGTTTGCCTAATGCACAGCAGTAACTGAATGTTACCATGCAAACAAGAAAGTCTGTATTTTATTCCTTTACTTAGAAAGAAAGTGTCGTAACATGTGGCTGTGTTTTGCTTTTGCCTTCTGAGTGTAGCAACAAAGGCTATTTATTAGCTTTATGAAATTTGTTAGGTTTAAACCACATGACAAGACATTTAACTGAAATGCATGCATGTCAAATACTTTAACAAAATACACATTGATCTGCACAGATGCATTAAATATCTAATATGATTTGCCTCAAGAAAGTAAGTAATACCCATTAACTTTCAAACATGTTAAATGTGTCATGTTAAATATCTGAACAGGCAAAGTTCTGCAATGTAATCTAACCGATTATGATCATTATTACTATGATGATAATGATTAATATTATTCATGCTGTTTTTCAGGCATTTTGCATTTGTTTACAGTCAGTGTTTGACATCCATTGAGATTCACTTAACGTTATTGTATCTTGTGTTTCATTACAGGGCAAACAAAGGACTCAAGCATCCAAGCTTCATCGGCACTGTGAGAGCTGCCACAGCCGACGCTGCAAGACCCCGGTGGAGATCTCTGTGTCGTGTGTGATGATCAGCTGCCGGTTACTGTGTGGTGCTTTGTTCCACCTCTGCAAGGAAGACGAACACATGCTTCTGTGTCCCAATGAGAGGGTTTCCTGTCTCAATGTTGAATACGGCTGCCCCTTCACCATGTGCCGCTCAAACCTGGCTAAGCACCTGGAGATATGTCCTGCCAGCATCATCACCTGCTCCATGGAATGGAACCGCTGGCCCATCGAAGAATCTGAGACACCAGAGTTATATCAGAACATTTTAAAGGAGAACTACACTCAGGAACCTCTGGATCTCTCAATGGCTGTGAGGGACCAGCAGCATCTGTTTCAGTCTCTCAAAATGAAGACGCTCTTCCCTGAACTGATTGAAAAGGTGGCTGAAGAGCCATCAGTTACGGTGCTGGAGGGAGCCGTGGGAGGGCAGACACTCTCGAATGGAGGCGAAGAAGCCACCGCCTGGGCTGACAGCGCATCAAACACAGTGGGTAAGGAGGAAGGTCTGACTCAAGAAGAAAGAGAAGAATTAGCAAGGAACCCTAACGTGGTGGACCTGGACAGCTATAACATCTGGGAGAGAATGTTCAGTATGGAGCTGAGTGGTTGCAAACATACTGTAAAAGCTTTGGGGCAAAATCCGACCTCCTCAGGTGGTAAAGCACTAAAGCCACAAGCCAACCCAAGCAGGTTAGAAATCTTAAAAGAAGAGCCACCAGCACAAAACGAGAATCATGACTCTACTATTATGCCACAATACAACGCCTACGAAATGGATGAAGACAAATTCCTCATTGCCACGTCGCTCTTCGCCTGTGACACAAGACCCAAAAAGAAATTTGTTTATGAACATTTAGAGCCCATGAAAATTAAAATCGTCCGCAGTTTCAAAGTCCCAACCAGCTTCAAAGCCAAACAAAGCCGCATTCGAAACCCATCACACAACAAGAGGGTACACGTAAGTGTTGACACATCTGACTTGGGTGTTGAAATTGATGACATGCCAAAATGGGATGAAGTTCAAGCAACTTTGCTCTGCTCTTTGGAGAAGGAGTTACGGGGACATCTCATCGCTGAAACCACTTCCACAGATGCCCTCCTTCTGGACGTTGGAACACAGACTTATGACTTTTACTCCGCCCCTTTCAAACCAGAATCCTCACTGGCAGATATCATTGCTGACCACCCTTTGAAACTTCATGTCCACATTCAAACCGAAAGCGTCACTAGAAGACACAACAAAGCTAGTTCTGCATTTACATACCTGTGCAATCACACCTTCAGGAGGAACGAATTTGCTTCACACTTCCGGAATGTTCACTCTGACATACAGGGTTGCATCAGTGGCTGGTTTGAACAGAGATGTCCTCTCGCTTATCTTGGTTGCACTTTCATTCAGAGAAGGTTCCAGCCCAGCTCTCAAAGAGCAACAGTCTTCTATCATAAAGATCTCAGCACATTTGGCCTCAGACCTGAGATTCCAAACAGTTTGTATGAAGGTGTGAAGACAGTAACTGTAGAAAGAAAACGTGCAAAGAATACAGATGCTCTGAGCAGGCTGCCATTTGAGGTTCTGGTCCACATTGCAGAATTTCTTGACAGCTTCACCCTGTCACAGCTGGCTCTGGTCTCACAACTGATGAGAGAGGTGTGCAGAACCTTGCTTCATGAAAGAGGCATGGTCTCACTGAAGTGGGAGAAGAAGGTCTACTCTCATGGTGGCTGGTGCTGGAGATCCAGGAAGAAGGTGAGTTTCTACATTAAAATACCTTCACATTTGAATAGTGATGACTTGAATTGTCTGAGTGAATAGTTGGTGTGTATGCATATTAAAAACATGCCTAATGATTTTTCATAACCATTTGCTAGGTTTGGCAGTTTAGCAACCTCTTCTCCACTGTGAATGCCTGGTGCTTTGACAATGTGCCTCCAATCTCAGAACATCTAAAGGTTTGTCCATACTATCAGAGCGAGAGAAAAGCAGAACCCGTTCCTTTAACGGGTGTTTATGAGTGCCAAGAGGAAGAAGAGAAGAAGAATCAGAGTTTGATCTCAATGTTCATCAAACACAAATAGCGTTGTATTAACACGGACATTAGTTCCATTTATTGTGTTGCAATGTCAATATGGGTTTGATTCTGGGCTCTATAAGGTATATTTTTATATGTCTATAGGGTTTTTTGCGTTTCTGTTTCTAGTCATTGTTTTGATTTCCATTCTAGAATGGACCTCTTGATGAGAAAGTTATTGTATGTGGTGTAACAGTAATAAAACTGCTGTATTGTATTTTAAATGGCTTTAACTACTCGCACACGTACACGAACTTCCTTAAACTGTAGTAAAGCTCTTGCAAATCTTATGACCTTTCGGGAGGAGAAGTCCTTTCATTTCTTCTACAACAGGAAGCGTTACTGTTACTCTATTTAATTATTATTATTAAGTGTTTTAACTATTAACACTATTGATTTGCACATGACGACTTAAAACAAATTAACATATTACTGTTCAACTGTTTTTGTTCCAATTACTGTTTTAATGTTGCAAAAACAGTGTTAGTGCGTTTTTCAAAAAACCCTAAGGTGACTGAACATCTGAGGTTTATTAAAAATAAAGCTACAAGCCATACATTTCCAAATGTTCAAAAAGTTGTTGGAATGTTTTTTGTACTGTAAATGTGATTTGTGTGTGTTTGTCCTTCCCTAAGGACAGATTTAAATTTGTACTTCTTTCCTGCTGTATTCTGTCACTCTTACTGAATTAATGGATTGATGGAGGCAGTTAAACAGGTCTGAAAAATAATAAGAAACATTTACAAAAGACAAATGTAATTAGCTGTGTTAATATTTCATAAATCCTATAAAACTCTGAGAATAAAGATTATGTTGATGTGCATGAGGAAGAAAAATTGCATGTGTTGGCACTTTCAAGACATTTCATTTAGTTTTGGAGAAATGAAACAATTGCTTTTTTTTCTAAAAGCAATATGGATGCAAAACGGTAGCCTGTCTTTTTAAAAAGATGTGTAAAATGTACACAGACCAGTATGAAATTGACAAAATGATAGAAAATCTAGTTCCTGTGTTATAAAAGTTGTGTGTGAGAATTTTGAATGAACTAGAAAAACTAAATAACAAAACAAACATCATTTTCTGAGAAAAGGGATATGAAACTTGCAAACACTAGCAAAACAAAATGTTAATAAAGAAAAGGAAAATCTATGATTGATCTTCATCTACACAAGGAAATGATGATGAGTTTGCATGTTGTTGCTTCCCTTTATTTTTCAAGATTCTTTGCTTCTGAATCTGAGAGAAAACTCAGCGCCTTTCATACAACGTCAGAATAACATTCAATTTAACACCATCTGTTTTTCCAACAGCTTTAGAAGATTACATGGTAAGATTAAATACTCATTAAACTCATTATTGCAATAAAGTTGTTAACTGTCTAATGGTTTAAACTTCTTTCCATACAATCCAATGCTTGTGCATGCTTAGAAAACAACTGTCAGTTATTTCATTCTGCTTTGAGTAAAGAAAAACTGACAGGCTCATTTATGTTAAGGAAGCAGTTGTTGTATTATGTAATACTTCAGTCCGGGATGCTTTTCATTGAAGAATTTATCTGTTTTATAACAGGTGTTTATGATGTCATCACATCATACTCATGCCGTGTTGCTGTTAAGTGTTCTGTGGATGCTGGTGGCTCCCTGTGTGTCAGAAACATGTAATGGTGTGACGGGTTTCCCTGGAAAACCAGGTATTCCAGGGACACATGGTCCTAATGGGAAAGACGGCCCGAAAGGGGAAAAAGGAGACAGAGGTAGTGATAATATTGTTTCATATGTGGCCCCATTTGCCCTTATTTTTCCATACAGACAAATAAATGCTGTTCCAACAATCATTGTAAAAGTGTGTATTCTGAGAAGAACTGAGTACTGATTTTAACGACTGACTGAAAAATAATTATATTGTTGTCTAAAAAATTACACAGTCAGTAGCACAATGAGAAAATTCTCCATGATAAACCTTATAATTGATGCATGATTGATTGCTGAATTTTTTACAGGTGAAGCTGGAGTCCCGGTGATCGGGCAAAAAGGAGAGCCTGGAATTGATGGATTACCAGGCAGGCCCGGCCCGACTGGGGACGAGGGGATGCCAGGACCACCGGGAGAGCGTGGCCAAAAGGGAGAGAGGGGAGTTTTTACAGGGGGAGACTTCATATCCCAGCATTCGGTTTTCTCTTACAAAAAACGGCCTCAGTTGTTTTGGCTTCAGCCCAACACAACGGTCACATTTGATACCCAGCTGATCTCTGATAACAGGGGTTTACTTCTGACTGACGGTGTCTTCAGAGTGACAATAAATGGCATGTATTACATCAGCTACTCTGTGTCTGCCAAGACTTCGGCTTGTTTGAAAATCCAAGTGGGGAAGGAAGAGAAGGTTCGATTTTGTGATGCACCTGATGCTATATCGGTGTCGGCAGGTTCTGTAGTTTTACCCCTGAAGGTTGGGGACACAGTATCTGTACAGACCACAGATCACAGCCAGATCCTCAGCAAGGAGACTGACTGCATCTTTACTGGTTTCATGCTCTTCCCAATGAATGTTTAATAGCAAACAGGCCGTGTGCTTAAAAAAAAAAGATGGTTTCCAACCACAATCTATTATCTTCTGTTCTTTACAACAGGATCTCATTCTTTTTGCTTGCCAGTAAAAATGTCTTTGTATAGCTAAACCCATGTGTATTTGTCTAATGGTAAATAATTACAGTAATGTTTTTTTCTGTAACTGTTTAGCTACCAGACAAAAGAATAATTATTATTAATGGACAGAAGACATTTTCTCAACACAACAATTGTTTTTTAAATGTTTAAATTCAGTAATTAAATAGAATCAACAGACCAAAAATAAACAGACTATTAAAATTGTTCAGTTTCTTTTTTTTAGACAACCAACTTAAAAAAAAACAGAACTTTTGTTATAAAAAAGTATGATTTAATAAGTTCAATAAGAAAAATGTTTTTTATAGACAATTGAACCGATCAAGGAAAACAAAACATCTGTGTGGTCAAACATCTTCATACACAACGGCACACAAAAGCAGTGTCACTTCACATTGTGTTAGGCTGTAGTGGGAGCACACTGATGCCAGACATGTAATCACTGGGCAGTTTATATATCATTGGGCAGAAAAAATCTCTACATGTCCTCCACGCTCCATTTGTATGCCATCTCCTGCACGGCTTTCTTATCGGCGATCCTTGAAAAGCGTTTCTGTTCAAAACCGTTGGACCTAAAGGTTTAGAGGAGAAAAAACTGAATAAATCAAATGTGTATTGGACATGCAGGTGACTGTTGTTGATGTCATTAATCCTCTTACCTATCCACCCCATCCCAGCGGTACCCCGGCATTATGTTAAAGCGATTTGGAGGTGGGAGTGGACCCTTGTAAAGAGGTTTTTCTGAGGAACAAGAAACAAATACACATAATGAAATTACTTCATTGAGGCATAAGTAAAATATATAATTAGAAACACACACACACATATATATAACAGTCAATATTGTACATATAAAGTTTTATTTATAAATAAAACTATATATAACAGCCACAGCAGAATATCACCTTTTATTCCCTTTAATTTAGCCGTTTTCTCTTTCTTCCGGCGGAGCATAGCAGCCATGGGGTCTCCTTCCCTTTCCTGTTCCCTTAGCATGCGATCCAGGTCTTCATCATCAATGTGTCGCGCCAGCGGCTTCTGAGCCTCTCGTATAGCGTCTTCCAAGTTCTGCTGTTGTTTCTCACCCTGCGCGAGTCTGCAGGAGAAGAGTGCAATGAAAGCCACTACAATAGGAAACCAGTGACAATTAATGGCCGTAACCTCATCTAATCTTACTAGTACTGAAAGTGTGTCAGTGAATTTAAAGGGACAGGACACCCCAAAATGAAATTCTGTCATCATTTATTCAAGCTCATGTTCCAACCCTATCTTAAAAGCAATACTTGTTCCCTCTTTACTTGCACCGTATGAAGAAAACAACTCAAAATTGTTTCTTTTGTCTTGCATGAAATGACACCATTTCAGTTTGGAGTGAATGATCCCTTTCAATTCTTAAATATATTGTCTGTGTCTGAAACTGATTTAAATGACCCTCACCCTTTCCCCCACTGTGCATATTTCTCATCCTTCTCCGCTTTCTCTCCAGCTTTCTTGCTAAGCTCAGCTCGCTCCGACTCCAGGTCACGTTTCCTGCCAAACTTATCTCGAAAAGACGTCTCTGCATTTCTGGATGCCTCTAAATGAGCAAAAACACATTGAGCATGTTGGTAACATAAAATTACACCTTTTCCCAGCACAAAATGATTAAAGGTTCAAGAGACCTTCAAGAGGCTGGTTGCGTTTTTCCCTTCTGCGAATTTCTTCCTGTTCTTTCCTCAGAACATCCACAGAAACCAGCCCAGCAGCTCCGCCTGATAACATTCGAGGGCCCTGAATCCAGATATGTAATTACTTAATGTGGTATTATTATGGGGTCATAATAATGTGACACACTATTTCCTTATTAAGAAAAATGTCACACAGGTTTGGAATGACACAAGGTGAATGAGTGAATAATTCTTTTAAGACATTTCTTGCTGTGCATTCAGTTCCATACTAAAGAATCCTAGAACTTACTGCCTGTGCACCAGGTGAGCGTGTCCGTCGAGGTGGAGATAGGTCCGAGTCAGATCCACGGCCTCCATGAGGCTTCTTCCGGGGAGGAGAGAGATAAGAATCAGATCCTCCACCCCTCTGGCCTCCCCTTCTGGGTGGAGACAGGTCAGAGTCTGAGGCTCGTTGGCCATGTGGGCGCCTGCGGGGAGGTGACTGGTCAGAGTCGGAGCCTTTATCTGTCCGAGCTCGTCTCCTTGGAGGTGAAAGATCACCTGACGTAGCTTTTGATTTCTTGAATTCTGAAATAGCAAATACAACTCTTAGGATATGAAAAAAACATGTGACTATTAAAAGCCCTACTTTGCATTGCTGAAAAGTCCATACCTTTGTTGTGCTGCCTCTGAGTTCTGGAGGGTGAGACCTTGGTGCTCTTTCTTGAAGCGGAGGGTGATGAGGAGTCATGGCGACGTCTTCTCTGAGGTGAGAGATCTGGAGAGTCGTGGCGACGTCTTCTCTGAGGTGAGAGATCTGGAGAGTCGTGGCGACGTCTTCTCTGAGGTGAGAGATCTGGAGAGTCGTGGCGACGTCTTCTCTGAGGTGAGAGATCTGGAGAGTCGTGGCGACGTCTTCTCTGAGGTGAGAGATCTGGAGAGTCGTGGCGGCCTCTTCTCTGAGGTGAGAGATCTGGAGAGTCGTGGCGACGTCTTCTCTGAGGTGAGAGATCTGGAGAGTCGTGGCGACGTCTTCTCTGAGGTGAGAGATCTGGAGAGTCGTGGCGAGGCCTTTTGGGCGAGGGGTCTGGAGAATCGTGACGTGCCCTGCGTACAGGAGAATTCTCTGGAGAGTCGTGTCGTATTCTACCACCTCTGTCAGCATCCGAGCTAAACAAAGAGGCAAACAATAAACTCTCCACTGTGATAATTTACAAATGATATAATTAAATAGAGAAGCGTAAGGATAGTTACTTTGTCTCAACTTTTGAGTCCTGGTCTTCTTGGAAATCTTCCTCTGTTGCTACATGTGACAATTAAAGAATTTACCACTCTCTCTATATAATAATTGTATATTATGATATAGCATACTATGATACATATAGTAAAATATAGACAACAATATAGCATAGGATCATGGAACAAAAGAGCACAGCTCTTACCACCCAACACTTTCCACTTGTTGCTAGATCGGAATGTCTCAAGTTGCTTAACATCTTCTGGACGTTCATCAATGATTTCAGCAATCTAAAAATGTAAAGAATGATAGATAACATTTATGGAAAAGGCCTACAATATATTACACATACATTTACAGTCTCTTACTAACAGTCACTACAAACACATTATTTACAATAATGGTACCAAATGGTTACCACATTCATGTACCATTGAATTTACAAGATTTAGACAAGCAATGATAACGCTTGTTAACTTATATTATGGGTTCAAAACACAACACTATTGGCTGTGCTATATTTTAACAACCAGTTTAAAGTAGACAACAACAATCTTTTACACACCACTGGTGCTTCCTCTTCGTCTTCCTCTTTGTTGTCTTCTTCGTGAACAGCCAGTTGCCTCCAGTCAATGTCGTCATCCACGATTTTCATCCTGTAGTTTATAATGATTTGAATGAAGATGATTTACACGCCTTAACAACGAACTGACAGCAAGCCAGTGGTGTTAGTTACCGTGAATTGACCAACTTATCAGCATTTTAAGACATTATACACGCGTTTGATCAATGTATGTTGATGCCCTAGATAGAGAGCCTTCAAAGTTAGATACTCAGTCATATTGACTGATCGAAGGTTGTTGAAACTGCACGTTTTTCTATTTGGTTAAGCCTTTCAGTTTACGCGTATTCGGTCATATTTACCCTCTTCCTGCAGGTTTTGGTCGCTTCTTCTTAATCTTTCTTTCTTTGGACTTCTTATCGTGTTCATTATTTGATAAATATCGTTTCAAATAATCAGCTTTAGTGAGCGCAGCCCCTTTACTAACGCCTGTGGAAGTAGCCATCTTGTTGTGAGTGACGTCATGGACGGATCTTACCAAGGGACAAAAAGTGCAAAAATAGTAAAATAGTGAACACGCACCAGGTTCATAAAATGTTAATAAATTTCTTATCATGAACATGCCTTTAGTATGTTATTGCTGAGTTGTATTTTAAAAATGTTACAGAATTAAAACGTACAGATAAGTACATAAAGTATATCTTATAACCAAGCAATAACATTAATACGAAATCCTTTGATTTGAATGTTCCTACTACATTTATATTTGCTATTGGTTGTATTGTGTTGGACTTGCCATGAGAAAGGATGGCACAATATTATTAATAACAATCTCTGAAAGCTTTTGTCGTCTGTTTACAGTTATGCTTGATTTTCCAACGTTACCATCCTACTAAATTGAATAAATACATCAGATTCCTTCTTCCCTGACAGCCATCATTCATTTTGTTATTTGTCAATAATTTCAGGGCTGTGGTTTCCATCCATTTGTGTTTTGCATTTAAATTACAGGACATATTAGCATGCAAAAGGCCTTTTTGTTGCTTTTTGTTCCTTTACAAGCAGAATGATTATGAATATTTCCTTAAGTGAAAACACATGTTATTTGAAAATCACTGGCAGCTCATTGGTGGTGAAGAATTAATTCCTGCAGGAGAGGGTTTTACATTTGAATGGATTTGAGAATAAGCCATGACAACCATCCCTTCACATCAAATGAAGAGATTAATTCAATGACACCACACGAGTGTTTCTCACTAAATAATTAGAGAGAGAGAGAGAGAGAGAGAGAGAAGGAGAGGGAGAGAGAGAGAGAGAGAGAATAAAACTGTAATGGCAATAATTCACAGATTTTATTGACAGAACAAAAACGATATTAGTTTTACATTTCCAGTGCATGTATTGACCACACGAGGGAGGTCCATCTCTATTAATCCATGACACCGTCCCGTATTGCAAATTTCCTTACAAATTGATATGACCTGACTTCACAAATGAAGAGTTTTGGTGTTAACTATCATCATTCATGTTATTTTCATTCATGTTATTAACCTTATGTTAATTTCTTTATTGTCCATCCACGTATTTCTGCGCATTTCAACTCCGCCTAGAATTGGGATCCATTAGTCGTATTGTCTGCAATCCGAGTCAAACAACTCAGCAAGTTGCCCGCAACTTTAAACTGAGTCCTAGACTTTCTGAAGACAACAGAACTGATCAGAAGAGTCGTTTACTTTTATTAAAGGTGCATGGATAGGGAAAAGCGCTCCATGCAGGACAACACGACAGCCCCCCGCAAAGCAGTGACAGGACAGAGACTCGGGCGTGTACACGATACTGTCGTCCAGCCTTCATTAATCTCAGCGCTTCGTGCTTTAAGCTGCTTTATGTCCGATCCGCTACCCACGCGGTGCACAAAGTCTCCAAGTGGCCTTGCGCGCAACTCAACGTGCGTTTCCATGCGCGTAACCGTGTAACAGATGCAGGATACTGAAGAGTCCGGGTGTCCATACGAACTGGATACGAAGTTAAAATAACCATCATACAGCAATAGGACAGCTTCTTACTGTTATTCTTCTGACTATTATTTTTACTGACTGCTGGACGCATCGTAATAAATGGGGAACTTGGAGAACTGAGATTTTTGCGCATCTAATATCGCATCGGTTTTTAACATCGCTGTATTGAAAGACAAACCATGATGTTTGTGAAGTTTGTGCTTCCATTGATCCTTTTGAAAACAGGTAAGAAAGACACATTTTCGTGTCTGTGACTGTTTCGTAATATGTTTGTAATATGTTGCATTTGCAAGGCGAATAATATATGGCATTATAAGAACTAATTACAATGTACGATTAACATAACAACATAATATTGACCTGTTGTTATGTAATAGCAGAAGTCTACAAAGTCTGTTTTGGGGAATAAATACAACAGAGTAGTACCGGGTTTATCTGCATATAGGGATTTGCAGCATTAATTTTGATGTGACGCATCTATTGCGCTGTTGTGTGTTTAAGCAAATAACGGGATATACAATGAATCCCCTCATATAGTTTCTGTATCTATATGAAACATCTAATGCTCGTCCAACTCTGCAGACAGATTATTATCAGTTATATTGACTCACAGGTATATTGACACAGTGTTAGTCAAATGTTGATGTCTGTGAGAGCTTTCTCCAGTTTATCAGACCATAAATCCCCGGATCACCAGTTGGTTTTTTTTGAGGATGAGCCACAAATGTCAAAACGTAGTTATGTATAGTAACGTATTATATTATCCAGTTCATGCCACAGCAGTATGATAAGAAACGTTAACCAATATTTCCTGCCAGGGAATCATGTGACCATAAAAAATGTGTATGTATCTCTGATATAACTCTCATGTTTAAGTCAAAGTTAAGTCTTCAAATCCTTTATAAGTTATATTTCTAAAACCCACAAGAAATGTGAAAGTTTTCCTCCATTTTGCAGCTCAAATTAGACTTGCTTGTTGAAAAACATGTTCTTTAGTGTTTACATTTATGTGTGTGTGTGGGGGGGTGTCTGGTATTAAGTCTGATCCTGCTGTGTCTGATCCTGCCCCATGCCCCCCCTACCTCCCACTATCAACACCCACCCTTTAACAGCCACAGACCACGATTTCACCATCTGTTAGGCCCTGGCTTGTTGCCATGGTGACACCAGATTGTTTTCTAACACTGTAAATGAAGTAGTCCGTGGGTAACGTATTGAAGGGCCAAGACCCTGACAACAGGTCACAGTACTAAAGCCACACCATCACGTAAGCCAGCATAGTGCACATAGCTCTTTGGCCTGAGTACTGTTGAGCTGTGATTAAGATGAGACACTAATCACTAAAACGTTTCAACGGCACCGACCCACCAACCGCCAGCTCAGCAAATATCAGTCGGTAATGGAAATGATAAAAATCTGGATTATGTCCGGCCCTGTCAAAAACACCTGATATTATTCTCTCTTGCTTTTTCCAGTTTGTATTTTTTCAAAGTTGCCTTAACATTTTGTTAGCCTGTCATCTTGTCTTACTCTTGATCTAAAAAAAAGTACAATAACTGTCAAACAAACATCTGTGACTGAAAGATGGGGAAATTAATGTGATTCTAGCCACACAAACAGATGTAGGAATATGTGCTGGGGATGGAACCTCTAAGTTTTGTAAGATACATTTTTTCTACATTTATCCTGATTGTCATCAGTACAGATTGTTAAATCAAAAAGTCACAAATAAACCCTCAGCTTGAGGAACACATTGAAGCCCAGCTGAAAGACAGATTCAAGAGTTTCAGAGCTGTGTCATTGCTTGTAATGGTAGGTCCACTGGTGAGAGTTGATAACCCTGTCTGATAGTATTACTCAGAGAGACGGCTCTCAACGTGACTCTCACGGCTTACTGGCACATCATATTAAGTATGATAGCTTGCTTAAGGCAGTATACTGCTGTGGTGCTCAACTCTGGTTAGCATTAACCAGTACTACTATGAAAACTGAAAAGTGTTATTTCTGCACAAACAGGAATGTATAAATAATAGCTTTCCAAACAGGTTTCTCAAAGGTTCCAGCTTCTCTGTCATTGGCTGAACAAGCAGGTAGTCCCGCCCCAAATTCTCAAACCATTTTTGTATGTGCCAGTGTTTATACTTCAAGAAAATTACATTACCCACTTCAGCTTTAAATCTTTAAAAATATGGACACGGCTGTTAGGAAACGCCGCTGTTTCCTCTTTTAATCAAAAAATATTAAAACATCATATTTTAAAAAACAAATTAATGTAAGCCTTGAAAAAGTAAGAGTACTTATTTTAATTTCTTATTAACAGCTGCAGCGGTTTTATATCCACTTTAAAGAGACAGTGAGCCTTTGAACACCTTTATTTTGCTAAACATAAACTCGCTGTTGTTCTGTATTTATTATAATGGCTTATATGTTGAGCGATCCGCTCATTACTGTTCCAGCCTGCAGATACCACCAGCTTGGCTTGTCTTTTGAATTTAACAGCCTGGCTTTTAGATTAACAGCCTGGTGCTTAGAGATAGAACAAATTGTAATGAGGATCATGATGGACGGCTCTCAGGGAAACACTGGTGCAGAAAAACACGACCATCATCCTGTCATTAGGTGTTTGATGTTAGTATTAAAATAGTCATAATTTTCCACATTAATGAAAAGTAAAGTGCCATATGTTCTTTTGAGGAAGAACTTATTGGAGTACCAATAACTTATTGGAGTACAAACTGAAAAACGTTTGTGGGTTTGGTGGCAACAAATAAAGATATTCAGTGTTTTGTTTGAGGCCCTTTTGAGGAACTTTCTGGCAAATAAACAAACTATCCATGAGCAAAACTTGATCGTTTATTTTACATCTCTGAAAGAATCAGTAGGTATTACATTTGGATGGACAGCAATATGAAGCACATTTCTGCTATTTTCAGTTTCTTAGAACTGTTTTTCCATTATGTTAATGAGTCTTATTCTATCATTGTGGTATTAATCTCAGCCTCAGGCGACACGCCCACAGACCTCCCACAGTCTGTTTGTTGACCGTCTAATGCATGAAACTGGAAAACATTTTCCAGTGATCACTAATCTGATTGGCTGACTTTAATCAACTTCCGGGCCTAAGTGCCCATAGGGCTTTTTCATCAGGTAAATTCTTTTGAGGATAATATAATGACTAGAGTTTTCAAAGTCTGCTTGGTTATCATTAAAACTTTCTGTTCTTTTTCACACAGCTTGTTATTGTGGAATCTATTTAAAATAAACCTTCTCCATCTTTTTTACGGCACATGAAAGCACTGAACAAATGTGTAAAATGACATTTCACAAAAGTGTTTTGATGCAAAACTATGTGTTTTTGGAAGTCACATATAAATGACAAATATTTAATTTATTTTATGGCAAAAATATGGTCTTTACTGAAGGGCTTTGTTGGGGCTGAGGTGTGATTAATCGATGAGTGTTGGTCAATTTATCATTTCATAACTTTCCCTGCAACTCCAGATTGATTAGTCACATGACATTTCTGGTGAATTATGGGAACTATACGAAAACAACATTATTTATGAAGCAAGCCAGCATTTGAGTCCTCACAAATTTTGCCCATTACAAAATATGCATCTTAATGCTGTAAATGCATTTTTCTCTGCCAGCCTTTGTTATAATGTGATTTGTACAGATCACTTCCAAAGTTGTTTATATATGGCCACAGGAGTTTTTGTTAGTAGGAAATATCCCTGCATTCCATTGTTTTGCATCTTTTAAGGCTTAAATAGAGTGAAAGAGAATTAATTTTTTTAAATTATACTTATTCACAGCTTTAGAAGAACAGACCTACTTCTTCCTGTAAAGCAGTCCCTCTAGGTTAATTTATCTGCTACCATTTAATGTTATTTTAGGACTAGCAACATCAAATCAAGTCCTACAACCTGCTAAGTACACATACTGGTGAACACATTGTACCTCTGGTTGGGAATCATTCCTGAACCACGCATCCTAGTTTAAACTTGGAGAACGTGGAGTTTAAACTCTTAGTCTAAACTATGAGAAGTTCACAGATTTAGCTTGAACTTTTGTCTGAGTGACAAAGAAAATGCAAATCTTCTGAACCCATGACGTCTTGGGCTTTATCTCTGTCACTTCTGATAGCTAAATCCTGCTCTGTGGTTTATATGTGCTTCATTAGAATCAGACCTTGATTCTTCAGCCGATTCTCTGACGAAGAGCAAAATGAAGAAGAGAATTAAATTCACTCCCTGTAAAGACCTTCTGTGATAACTGTCCAGCTAAAGTAGTGGAACATTTGACAGTATATTAAGTTTATAAATCTTCTTCAACTTTCCTATAAAATGGACAGGGCTTAGCTTTTAGGATAAAAGCGGACCTGAGATGCTCGCTTCTGATCTCTGCTTGCATTTAGCAAGAGTAAAAGTTTTGTTTTAGAATTACACATCCATTCTAAGCTAAAAATAAACCCAACACTGGTTGTTGATGTCTTGTCATATGCTATATTTATATGCTTATCAATTATTTATTGTTTAATTATTTGTCATATGCTATATTTATATGTTTATCAATTTTTTATTTGATATAAAAACAGCTGTGATGTTTACGATAAACAGTCATTAGACACTGTGTTGAATCTTTATGCGCTTCAGATTGTTTGTTTGAAATGAATGGCAAGACTTTGCTGTAGTGCTATAATGCACAGAGAGCTGTTAGACACACTGTAGCTCTCATTCCTCAAAGCCTTTAATCAGCTCACAGGCCAGAGCTCAACAGTCTGCAGGCAGATTGGGGGGTAATGATGTCATATGTATGTGACATTTTCAGCTGTAAGGCAGCCATATTTGTTAGAGACGTGGGGTCAGGCATGTACATTCAGAAGTTTTTAAACACCTTTATAAGTGTTAAGAATAAGTACATCACTTAAACTTTATTCAATTTTTTTCCTAATATTAAACTCATAAAAACCTCTAAATACCAGAAAAGCAACTCTGGGATTTATGTTGTAAATTGTAGCTAAATTAAACTGTTATAATTTAGCATTTCTTATCACCTCACTGTTGTTGTTCTAACAGATGTTTTTTGACATATTCTTGGCTGTGATTGGCTGCAATTTCTTTATTATTTGGTCCAAATTACCCATTACAAAACCATAAACCATAAAAATACACATTCAAAAATAACATTCAAAAATGTTATTTTTTAAAATAAAAGTGTATTTTCTGAAGATACAACTTATATATTATTGTACTGTAAATCTATACTATTGTAATGCAAATATATATAGAACTGTATACTGTATATACTACTGTATACATTCAACAATACATGCACATTTTGATTGCCTCACAAATCTGATTATTGTACAAGGCAAAACTGGGAAACTTCCCTTTTTGTTACGCAATAAACCTCTGAAGTTAGCTGACAGTGCATGCTGTGTGGAAATGTCTGTGTCTTTTCTGATTGACTCAGAAAATGTAGTGAGAGGACCGGACAGCTGAACAGCAGTTTGCTCTGTGTTTGTGGTCCCTTTGTTGACCGAGGGCTTTCATTTCTCATTAGCCTGTGTCTCTAGTTCCCTGACAGCTGACTTATCCCTGTCAGAACATCACGTCCAGATGACAACTTCTGTTTAAGCTTCTGTCACAGGTTTAAAAAGCCCTTGTTGATAAATGTTGAACTTTTTACAAGATATACGAAAAGAAACATTTGTCTCTTTCTTCTCAGATGTTTCTCTTTAAAAACCCCACAAAACCTTAACAAATTTATCTTTTGAAATCTTGTTTGTGTCTATAATTGGATCCTTTCCAATATTTCTGGTTACTTGGCAACTGTTTTGAAGCGCAGTCTATACATACATGTTGTCTATATTTTAAACGAAGCAAAGAAATCTGAAATGTGTTAAAAAGGGGGCGTGGCCCTGGCGTGTGATGTCATGGATCGTATAAGTTCTGTGGCATGACTCTGGGCATCAGTGTTTAGGTTTTCACAGAATTGCTTGTATTGCTGTGGTGACTTTGGGCAATGGGCTGATGTTCTGTCGCAGGCAGTTGGAATCTATCCTAAACTTTAATATCTTGAGTGCTGTAATCTGCTGCTGTTTGTAACCTCCTCTAACCTGGCGTGTGGCAGCCATCGCTTCAGCAGGGCTTTGCTGTATTTGAGCAGACACTCGTGAGCGGCCCTAAAGCCTGGGAAAGCCTGACAGGACCCCTACTGTCTCTAATCCAGGAGCGGCTTTCTGCCTGCCAGTGACTCATTTATTTTATATATATTTTTAATATTATTAAATGTGTGTCCTGGATACTACATAGGCCAGTTTATCTGAAAGAGATATCAGAACTTTCATTAATGTTGTATTAGACTGATGTGATCACATGGTGTGTGTGTCTGTGATGGTTAAATGTATTATTTAAATGTATTATGGTGTTTCCATTCGTACCATCATCATTATTATCATGCATGAGTCTGTTCCTCACATTGTATGTAAATATCCATGCATAATATTTAAATACAAGCCTCTTTATTTAAGCAGACTCCTGTTACCTAACCATGCTGTTAATTTCAACAACAAAAATACAATGCATTACCCTCCCACACAAAAGCTGTGTCTTAGCAATAATGTATAAGTGTTCATATCTTAACACGCTTGCAACAGAAAGAGCTAGAAACAAAGAGGGCGGATCTGTGTTTGTTACGTAAGGGACTCTGTAAACTGCAGCCTTATTTTGGGTTAAGGATTGTCTGCTGTTTTTAAATGGTTTCATATTAAGACTCTGCTGGCTTCAGACTGGAGTATCACACACAAATCCTGAAGGCAGTATTTACAGACACCCTTTAGTCAGAGAAGAATCTCTCCATCTTATGGCTTCTTAAACACTTTATTTTTAGATAACTAGATTTAAGTCTTAGCCACAAGGCGCTGCTGTACCTTATTTACAGAGTAAATTACAACGTCATTTATCAATGCTGCTCTATTCACAAATACAACAGAAGACATTTTTAACCAAAATACTGAAATTGGCCATTATGGA
>JBAJNP010003982.1:0-35995 GCA_036877545.1 Yasuhikotakia modesta
ATTGATGATTATACAACATGCAGGATATTCACAGTTATTTAATATTTACAGATTTTACTTACAGGTTTTGGTTTCTCCTTTGCGTTGCATTTTTTCAGGTGTTTAGCCAAATTATCTTCAAATACGGTACTGGCAGAAACCAGAGAGAGAAGTTTGAACTATATCAACATAAAGTAGTTTTACTTTTGGGTTTGGTTTTGTATTTAAATAACAACTTCATCTGTTGTATCATTTATGAATGACAGACTTATTTCTTATTTGTACTTGTAACAAAACTTGTGACTTTCTTACTGTTTGGGGTCCAGTGGACACGGTATTCGCTTTTTCTCCCTGTCGTCACCCTTTAATAAAAATGACATTAAAGTTTGAACCGATGAATAAATGAACACATGACTTATATAAGTATGGCGTGGACACAGAGCACCTGGCAGCCATTATACTGTGTTTGTGTGTCACACATACATCATTCGCATGCTCCCCGCAGTGTGTTTTTCCCTTCCCGACAATCATTTTGCAGTATCGTTTCTTTTTAGCGACATAAAACGCGCATCGTCCCGGTAAACGCGCGGACACGCCGCCTCCGGACTCCGCCATGTTGGCGACGCAACGTAATGACGTCATCCAGAGACCTGTAAACAAGTACATATTTTTTTAAAAATAATATATTTATGCAAACGTGCTTATGCACCGATAACTAACTAATGCATTCCCCAAATAAATAAATAAATGGATACATTTAAAATGCAACCCTTACAAAAACGACTTTATACATCCGTCCAAAAGTTATACTATTGTCATATTGCATGTTTAAAAGCCACCAGAAGGTGCCAATTAAGCTGAATATTTGAGTATTTATTAATGTTTGAATATTAATTATAAGTTAGCGTATAATCTGTGTATGTGATTGTTTTAAATGTACGTTTAAAAAAACAGGCAAGTTTTTCTCCAGTCGGACTTTTATTATGAAGGTTCGAATTCCTTGCAGAACCGGAAGTGAATCGTCATCAGTCAGCCGGTCGTTTACACACGGTCGTGTGACGCGTGTGTGTGTGTGTGTGTGTTTCTCAAAATGTGTGTGTTTCTCAAAACGTGTGTGTAGTTGCACAAGACGTACAACGTTGCATGCATGTTTGTCAGGAACTTTGCACTGTTGGGAAAGACGTGCGTTATACAAGCGGCAGCAGTGCAGGACTTAACGCATCACATGCCTCCATAACAGAAAACAATTGATGGAAACTGATACAAACTGTTTATTGTTACTTCCGGAGTGACTTTGGGTCAGAAATGGTGCCGTGATTCTTGGAAGCTCGTGTCATGGTTTAACCAGGAGAAATCGGCAAGTTTTTATAATTTAAACTACATTTTAACACTGAATGCTAATATATCTGCAAGTTTATTAGATACCAAACAACCCTAACAATAATACATTTACATTTATTCATTTACATTAGTGACTTTTATTCATATGTTAAGTTAGTTAACATAATAAAAATAATAATGCATGTGTTATATAAACGTTTTAGGAAAGGTTTTGAAGCGTTTACTCTCATTCATAGCATTACTATGTAACAGAAGATAGTTATTTATTAATTGTTAAATGTTTAAGTAGTTATATAGTAGTTTAATATGCAATTAATGACAACATTTATTAAAATCTATGGATGTTTATAGAATAGATAAACGTCTCACACAGTCAACGTGTAGAAAACAGTTTGATCCAGAAAGTGTCAGTAAGTTTTATTTTCATGTCAATCTTGGTTAACATTTGTTCCCCATCAGATTGTTGATATGAAACAATCAGACCAGGCAGGTTTATCCAGTTAACGCATCCTGGTTATGTTATGTTATGTTCAGACGTGTCACCTGCCTATAAAGTGTTTTTTTTAAGTTTTGCTGATGGCTCGTTGTTTATTATTAATGCACGTTTTTGCGTTGACACCCATAGGCCGTTATAGGCGTATCAATGTTTGTTCTTGTGGTGTAACTCATTTTTCTCAAGTCAGGATGTCAGGTCTTGAGTTTGACGCGTGCATGTGATGTGGTTGTCTTGGAAACGTCAATGCACGCGACCGATTGGATCGTCGATCTAATCTTTACGTCACTTCTTCAGTCACGTGACCGATAAGTCGTGTTACACAATAGATGGATTTGCAAACTCAAGCCTCCAATAACAAAAAAGCTTTAAAATAGTACATTAGAAATTATTATTTGTGGCCAAACACATTTTTTTTAAAGAATTTCTAAGTATGTTTTGTAGTCTAATTGTAGTCCTACATTTCACACAATGAGCTTTATGTTATTGTACATCTGAGATTAGTCCTGCGGTTAAGCTGGTTAGTTATTGCTCTGAGACTTAAACCGGCTCATGTCGTGATTGTTTGTGATTTATAACATGCAGAAAAATGAGTTAACGCTGGTTTCCTTTGGTCTCACTTTCACAGGAATTACATTATAAGATATACATTATAATTATACACTATAAGATACAAGATATTTCACATCACATATCAGTGTAACGTTACTGCGGCTTGTTTGTGCAAGAAAATTCATGTGTGTTAAAGTGTCACAAGGATATCACAAGACAAGACGTGTTATTCTGTTTTTCAGTATCAGCACCAAAAAATGGATCTGAAAACACTAGGGTTAGGGGTGTGAAGACAATAAAAATCTTCACCAGGGTTACAAAAGTGTGAAGGGTTACAAAAGTGTGAAGACAATAAAAATCAAACCAGTCTTAATGAATGTGTTTGTATATAACATTTAGATTGAAAACGTACAGTTTTCAACATTTAAAACCATGAATACAACAAAAATTTAAAACCATAAAAGCAACATTTGAACTTTTCATTTATTGTTTGTCATGTATGTGCTTGAAACCTCAGAGGTTATTTTACAAGTTTACGCTTTACACACTTTACAATTTGTAAAGGTTTGTATTCTGTTGGTAAAGACATGGAGGAGCTGGACCCAGAGGAATGTTTCCTCAGGGATGCCAGGAACGGGAACTTAGATGGTATTCAGAGACTTCTGATGTCCAAGATAAAGGAAGAGGCCAAAATCGACATCAATTGTAAAGGTGGGACTGATCGTAGTTTGTGTTTCCATTAAATATCCACGTATCTGTAAATGTTATTATGTTATTTTGTAATTGTTTCAGGCAAGAGCAAATCAAATCACGGCTGGACGCCTCTCCACCTCGCCTGTTATTTTGGACACAGGGATGTAGTTGAGACGTTACTTAAGGTGCTTCCTGATGCTAAAACTGCACAACATAGCGCTTGCAACACAAAAGCATCTGCTAAAGCCATAAATGTAATTTGTAATGGTAATTTCAGGTGGTCATCGTCATCATCATTTTTTGTTCATGTAAATTTGTTTTGACGTATGCTTCCCATAGGCTGGAGCTGATGCCAATCTGCCAAATAATGTCGGGGACACGCCCCTCCACAAAGCAGCATTTACTGGTAGAAAGGTACTTTTTACTGTAAACATACAGTATGTTGTTATTGTACAGTATGTAGTTTGTACTGTATTCATAACGTTGATTGACTGATAAACACTGAAGCTGATGATTACTGAACGTTTTAGGAGGTGGTGATGTTGTTGCTTCAACACAACGCTTGTGCGTCCGTCATCAACGGCAATGCGGAGATTCCCAAAGACGTGACCCAGAGCGCAGAGATCAGGAGCATGTTGGAGGGTCAGTGCTCCAGATTTTCTGATATATCCTAACAGCGGCTGAAAGTTCAGTACAGTTTTCATCACCAGCGCATCTGCTAAACTCTCACTTTTGCTAACTAGCTGCAGGAAGAACGGAGGAGAGGAAACTGGAGGAGGAGTTGCTGGAAGCTGCTCGGGAAGGAGCCTTAACTACCCTTACTAGACTGGTAACCATGTAGCCATAGAAACACACACATAGATGTATATATAGTATGGTGTGTGTGTGTGTTTATTAAGCCATCAGAATTCCAATAGACAAGTCTTTCTATAAAACATGTTTACATCTAAAGAACATTTTTTACACTTCTTCAAACCATTTCTCATTTCCCGATGTTTGTTACCTGATGTAAGATTTGAACCCCCTGTCGAAAGCCTTCCTGGACGTTGAGCAAATATTTCTGAGCAGTTTCGTAAAGTTTTTACAAGAATATTTAAACGGAAAAACACAGAAATAACGCAGAATAGGTTGTTGTTGTTGTTGTTCTGCTGTTGTGCAGCAGGTTTTACGGTTGTTACTGTAACGCTGCCCCACACGCTGTCGTTTGTTACCCTGTAGCTCAACATGAGGAACGCTCCTAACATAAACTGCACAGACGTGTTGGGCAACACACCGCTGCACTGCGCTGCCTACAGAGGCCAGACTCAATGTGCCATCAAACTACTGCAGAACCGAGCCAATCCCTACATCAGAAACAAAAGCGGTAACCAGAGCATCATTACTGTAACAGCAATATTTATTACTGGTACAACGTGGTCAATATTTTTGTGTTTACTGTACTGTAGTATTTCAGTATTTTTGTAGTCATATTTAAAATAGAATTTATATTTAATGAATAACATATTATTATAATTTAATCTGACCCAAAGTCAGTTGTTTTGTGCCACATGTAACTTTATACGATACTGACCAACGTATTTTAAACGTTTGTTTTCAGATCAGACCGTGTTTGACCTGACTAGCAATGCTGAGATGAGGCAGGTCATTAGCGGCAACGTTATGAAAGTAGGTTTGTTATTTATAACACAATCATGGCATCACACACTACCACAAATACAAATGTGTGCTAATATTTCACTTATTAACGCAATCGTATGACATGCATGTTGTGAATTTGTTTACCTCAGGGCATAACAAGACGTGTCGAAACATTTGAGGGAACTCTTTGGAAGGTAAGAGTGATATTTATTCAAACAGTCCATAAACAAACACAAAATACAATAAATGAAGTTTGAAATTAGTTTTGAAATGGTGTCAATAAAGGAACAATAAAGGAGCTTTCAGAGTGTTTCAGAGTTACATAATTTTATTGTCCAATTCCAGAGCTCAAGGTTCTTTGGTTGGCGCTCGTACTGGGTGGTACTTGAGGATGGGGTCTTGTCATGGTACCCCAAACAGTGAGTATCTAACTCTAAAAGTTAATAAGAACCACACAGAACACTTGAGCAACCTCCTGGAACACCTTAGCAACCCCATAGCAACATGCTAAGAACCTCTCAGAACACCTTAGCGACCACTTAGCAATGCCCTGGCAACTAGCCAGAACATCAGTGCACAGATTTGTTCATCTGAAGATGTAGTTAGGTGACGTTTGATATGATATACATTTTGAATGCTTGAATCTCTGTTGTAAAGACTGTTTCTGTTTTCTTGTGACTCGAGGTCAGACGCAGATTCAAACACACGAAGGCAAGGTTGCAAACCCTTAACACAAGCTCAGTGGATGGTAAGAGTCACCGGATAACTCATAACACACTGGATCATGTTCACGGTTTGGAATTTTCACCAGATCCTGACAAACTGCTTTTCTGTCCAACTTTCAGGTCAAGGAGAAAGATAACTGCTATTTCACAGTCAAGTGCTTTGATAACAGCATTCACCATTTCAAAGTTTCACAAAAGAACAACCCTGAGGCCAGCAGAAAAGTAAGATTCATTTTTCACTCCATTTAGTCTAGAACAGAAGTTCTCAAACTTTATTAGAACGTGACTCAAATTCTTTTCCCAAGTTCCCAAATTCTTCTCAGGTTCCAGACATCTTCCAAAGCCTCTACCCCAGAATTTAAAAAAGTTATTTAGATGGTTCTTCACAGCGATGCCATAGGGTCACCATTTTGGTTCCTTAAAGAACCACTTGGTCAAAGATTCCATTACTCACCTTTCAGAGTTAAAAAACTTTTTCACTATAAAGAATCTTTTGTGTATCAGTTGTAATTATGTAGCTTTAGCTGTAAATTAGCCTCCTAACAACACAGTGAATGATAGCTGGACTGAATGTGTGTTTTCATGTCTTATTGTTCAGAGATGGCTGGAGGCCATAGAGGAGCACTCAGCTTTCAGCACACATTACTGCTCGCAGGACCCAGACAGCGAGGAAGACGACGACCCGGCCGTATCTCTGGACGAACTGTCTGAAACGCTTCAGGTGTGAGAATCTTTGCATCTTGTTTTCTTTAGCTGATATAATCAGACGATTAGAGCCGTGAAAGCTGTTTATCTGAAACCATCGTTGTGTGACGACACTATCTAGCAGCTGAAATGTTTTTGTTTGGATCAGGTTCCTGCTAGCGTAGTTTATTTGTAGAACCAGACAGAACCTGTATAATTCTGTAGTGAGGAACATGACTTTCTTCACTCTCAAACCACAGGAAGTGGTATTTTTGACTAATGCTGACACTTTCTTGCAGTCTTAACTATTCTCTTCCTCAATTTCTTCCTTGTTCCTGTTTGTCGGCGCACAGAAGGCCCAGTCCTCCCACCAGAGACTGGAGATGGAGATCTTGTCCCTCCTGTCCATGGTGAAAGAAGATGGACTCGCAGAACGTGAGTCCTTCGAACTTCAGGTTTCCCAAAGCATGCGTCTGATTGGCCAGACATCTTTTTCCGTTTTTCTCGCAGGGTTCCCTTCAGCAGTAGTTCAGAAGCTGAAGGAGGTGTCCCAGGCCTCGAGTGAAACCTGTACCTCACTGCAGCAGTGTCTGGGGATCTTCTCCAGGCAGGAGGGAGTAAGTACCACCGTACGATGTGCAGATGTGCATTACTGTGAAGCCCAACTTGAGAAGGTTTTTCTAGGGTTTGAAAACATGGTACAGTGGGTTAGCACACAAACTACCAGGGGTTTGCTGAAGTCAGGTTTGCAAGCCAAAAATCAGATATATTTGTGAGGTGTGTGTCCTGGTATATTTTGTTTAAACAACTGTGTGTAATGATGTAATCATAATGAAAATCTATGGGAGAGTGAGGTGTGTGTTTTATGTGCGTGTGTGTTATGTGTGTGTGGTGTGTGTGTAGTGTGTGTGTGTTTTATGTGCATGTGTGTGGTGTGTGTGTGTGTGTGGTGTGTGTGTGCAGGGTCGAAATGAATGAGTCTAAACGTAACAGTGAATGTTTCTTCAGGTGCGCAGTTTGAAACTGGAGCACGAGGTGGAGAAGAATAAGATTCTGTCGGAGGCTCTGCAGACGCTGGCGACTGAACATCATGAGCTGGAGCAGTCGGTGGCCAAAGGCTCGTCCCCTCGCAGCGCCCTCAGCGAGGACGAATTTTACGACGCTCTGTCCGGTGAATCCAGAGTCTAATCTGTCATGTCTGATGATTTTTGTTTTTTTAAACCAAAACAAGTTACAGATTTCAGTTTTTAAAATGGGATTCTTATATAATTTTACCTCTTCAGACGTTTTTAAGTTGTACACAGTCAGAAATGAAGCGCTAGTTTGTGTTGCGTTTACAGTAAAGCACCGCAGCTAAAGTTATTATAACATGTAAGAGTTTGTGATCAAATGTCTGCCTGTAGTAATGAGTAAATGTTTATAAACTGTTGCGTAAGAGCGAGACGCTTTTTTCAGTGACGTGTCCAATCACTTCCGACTGCGTGGCTCCATGAACGCCACCTGATCCCGGGCTCAAGTTTCCACGGAGAGCCTGTTGCCGTCGACGACGCATTGTCCCCTTAAACCATGTCCGGTTCTGTTCCGTTGCTGCAGATTCTGACTCTGAGACTGTGGTGAGCGGATTCGAGACGGCCGGGAACTCGTACGAAGACGAGGAGGACATCAAACTCTACTGCAGGACCCGGAGTCGCCCGAGCAGCAGGATGTCCCGGGAAGAGCGCCGCGGTGAGGAAGAGGAAGATGATGAAGGGCTGAGGGTTAACGGAATGAGAAAACACAGGTACGAACAGCGGAATAATTGTGACTGTAACTTTAAGAAAGAAATAATGGTTCAGATTTTAATTTTAACTGCAGTCAAATGAATAGTTTTGTGTTATAAACATTATGTTGGGAATGTTTGTATGTAATGTATGTAACAGAAAAGTTAACAAAAAATTAACAAAAGCAATTCCTGTTAGCAAAACATGCATAAGATGATAAACAAAACTAAACATGAAAAATATAAACAGTATCTCAAGCGTCAGTTGAGGTAAGTTTAGTTTTTTAGATGTAAACTCTGTCCTGTGTTTGTTTTTGTTTGTGGTAAATAATTTAGCGAGTGGAGGCCAGAGGAGGCGCACATAATGAAAGCGTAAAAGTTTGATGAGGCAGCCGAGTTTAACGCTGTAATTTGAACTTTTAAGGCTGGGCACATTGACTGACGGCTGTCGACGGATGCTTGACTGACCGCATCTGATACCACAGATTTTTGGGGTTTCAGTTTTTTGTGATCGTATTTATAACAATACAAATCCACTGAAAAATACATGAGAAAATACAAAATATTTTATGGCAAATAAAATTTTTTACCAACAGAAAATTATATTTGTTTTTAATTAGTTTATTAGCTCATTAAAGTATTTGCTCCTTATATTTAGCCTCTGAATTTCACATAACATGTTTTGAAAAATGCGAGTTAGCCTGCGTCACGTCTCTGGATTAGAGATTAGCTGTGAGTGTGTGTTAGCATGTTCAGTATAAGAGCAGGTTTCAGTGTCTGACACTGATCAGACTTCAGTCCGGCATTGCTGAATAAGACATAAACCTGACTGATCGCAGTCTAGACGTGTTTCAGTCATGTGATCGTGGTAGAAGCGGTTTCCATGCATGCAGCTATCCCGTTTCTAAGATCATCTAAAGAAACGTAAACAGACGGACGGTTCAGTTTATTTGATGTTTGTCTGTTTTCGTTCTCAGGACCAGTTTGCCGGCCCCCATGTTCTCCAGAAATGATTTCAGTATATGGAGTATTCTGAGAAAATGCATCGGGATGGTACATTACCAGTTGTTTTCTCTTTGTAAACTTCCATGTTAAGAGAAACTTAAACCTGAACTGAGTTGTTATTTATGTCCAGTTGTGCCTTTTTAAAATACAGTCCACTTCACCCAGCATTGCATAAGCATTGACCCCATCTCTCTCTCTCTCTCTCTCTCTCTCTCTCTCGCTCTCTCGCTCTCTCGCTCTCTCTCTCTCTCTCAGGAGTTGTCTAAGATTACCATGCCTGTTATTTTTAATGAGCCGCTGAGTTTTCTGCAGAGACTGACAGAATACATGGAGCACACGTACCTCATCCACCAGGCTAATGCCTCAGAGGATTCAATTGAGAGAATGAAGGTAGAAATTATGTTCATTGTTATAGTTTCATTAGCTAGTTTACAGCTTACCATACTACTATACTATACTATACTATACTATACTATACTATACTATACCATACTATACTATATACTACACTTTATACAACTGTACTATATGAAACACTGTATACTGTATAAACACTATATAGTACTGTACTACATAATACTATATAACACTATATAAAACTATATAGTACTGTACTATATATAGCATAATGCAATATTACATTAAACTATATAACACCAATGACAGTATCTATATCTTCACTAAACAGATTTGTGTGGATTAGTGATCGTCTGAGTTTCTCTACAGTGTGTGGCAGCGTTCGCCGTTTCGGCCGTGGCGTCCCAGTGGGAAAGAACAGGAAAACCCTTCAACCCTCTGCTGGGAGAAACGTATGAGCTGGTCAGGTGAGATCGTCCGTCTGCAACCCCTCCACAACGTATAAACAACCAAACGTTACGCTCTGAAGATCAGCTAGTTTGCGTTCCTCCACCTGCAGGGACGATCTCGGTTTCCGGTTGATATCGGAACAAGTGAGTCACCATCCGCCCATCAGCGCCTTCCACGCTGAAGGTCTGCAGAAGGACTTCGTCTTTCATGGATCTATCTACCCCAAACTGAAGTTCTGGGGCAAGAGCGTGGAGGCGGAGCCTAAGGGCATCATCACTCTAGAACTTCCCAAGTGAGCAGCCGTGTGATTGGTGGAACTTTGCCAACATCTCCACGACGTTCAGTAAATGGTGTATTTATCTAATAGAAGCTCTTTGCAGGTATAATGAGGCGTACACATGGACGAACCCCACGTGTTGCGTTCACAACATCATCGTCGGACAGCTGTGGATTGAGCAGTACGGAAACGTGGAGGTTATTAACCACAGGTATAAATGGGAATTCAAGAAATTTCCAGCTTTGTTCTTGGTAACTTTATCTGGTTTGAAACCGTACTTGTGTCGCTGTAACCCAAATTCCATCTTATAAATAATACTGGATATTTGTCTGGGTTTATGTGATCAGTTTTCATTGCTAGCTGTAGAGTTTGTGAGATGCTAGTTCACTGAAAAGGAGTCATTAGTTAGTATGTTTCCCTGAAATTTGCTTCATGTGACTGATTTGAGCTCTTTGTTGATGTTTCCTGTCAGAACCGGTGAAAAATGCTGCCTAAATTTCAAACCTTGTGGTCTGTTTGGAAAGGAGTTGCATAAAGTTGAGGGCTACATCCTGGACAAGAGGTCGGTGGTTCCAGAGTCCAAATTTCCTATTACTCAAAATCATCACAGTTTCACACGGTTTGTTTGTTTCCAGCAAAAAGAAAGTTTGCGTTCTTTATGGGAAATGGACGGAGTGCATGTACATAATCGAGCCGGCTGTGTTTGAAGCTCACCGAAAGAACGATAAAAAAAACTCTGAGGAGAAGAAAAGCAGTAAACAGGTATTTTGTGATAACTCAGTAACTCTTTCTGGTTTATTTTAAACCCAGAAAAGATACAGGTTGCAGTTTTAAACGGTTTGACAGTTGATACTTTTCACACGTTTGCACCGGTTTGACAGAATCATGCAGTGAATTGAAGCTCCTGGTGTCTTGCAGGCGCCTGTAGCAGATTCTGAAGAAACACCTCAACCTGGTGGAGATTCTCTGGAGGTGATTCCAGGCAGTCAGCTGCTCTGGAGAATAGCCCCACGACCGGCTAATTCCACTCAGGTCAGTCCTGCAGAGCAAAATTGTCAGGCTAAAAACATTCCTAAAACATCCTAAAGGGATTGCCAAAATCCCAAAATCTGATACCACCATCATTGGCTCGTTCTCATGTCATGTCAAAACTGTATGAATTTTCCTTTTTCTGAAGAACACAAAAGAAGATATTTTGAAATATGTTGGTAACCAAACAACAGTGACACCCATTGACTTCCACTGTATGGACACAAAACCACTAAAACATTACACAAAATATCTTCTTAGTGTTAGAGTCAATGATGGACAATTTTCATTTTTTGGAAATATCCCTTTAGACACAGAAATGTTAGCTCAACCAGTAGCCTTTATGGTTTTTTTTGCATGTTTTAGATGTACAGCTTCACAACATTTGCGATGCAACTGAATGAGCTGGACAAAGAGATCGAAGATGTGATTCCTAAAACAGACAGCAGACTGAGGCCAGACATCAGAGCCATGGAGAATGGAGACATTGGTGTGTGTTTGTGTGTATGTTGTGTGTGTGAGTGTTTGTGTGATTTATTGTGTGAGATTCAATGTGTGTGTGTGTGTGTGAGATTCGGTGTGTGTAGCAGAAACCGCTCAACTTTTTCTCCTGTAACATCAGACCTGGCCAGCGAGGAGAAGAAGAGGCTGGAGGAGAAACAAAGAGCCGCGAGAAAGAATCGCTCGAAGTCTGATGACGATTGGAAGGCGAGGTACAGACCCCATTACATCACTGTTTACTCCTCTTACAAAACATTCACTAAAGGAACCTCCAAAGTACAGTTAAACTGTATGTTTACTGCACCTACTGTATATTATTAACTGTAATAATCGTACTTTGGTTGTACGGTTTGCTGTAATTGTTTCAGGAAGCGTTTATCGCTGGTTTTTGCTTGTGACTGTTACTTGATAAATTGCTCAGTTGACAAGCTTTGACATGTTTTATTGTTAACATACTGTGTGAGTTTTTAAAGCATTTTGTAAGAGTTTTGCACAGTTACTCAGAGGGGGTTGATGCTAATTTTTTACTGAATGCTAATCCTGCTTTACTGTTCTCATTACTGTACGCATTTAACCCGGTTTTCCCTCCATTTTCTCTGCATTCATCGTCTGTCTCTTGCTGTGCTGCGGTGTGCAGAAACTCCTCTGGCTGCAGGTTCGACTCTTGCTTTGTCTTATGCTAAGCGGTTCATGTGTCACGCTAACATGCTAAATAAGTAACTGTAGTGAAAGCAGGGTTGGTTATGGTTTGTTTAATGCAAGAAAAAGTTTGCGATAAAAAAATCGTGTCAGAGGAATAGCTGAGGACTGTTTTATTGTCCCTCTGAATTATGTATTTTTAATGTGGAATAAGATGTAATAACCAGTTTTGTGGAGGGTAACGGATGTTGTAGTTTTGTCATTTGTTTGTTTAGTGTTGACTGAAACGGTTATTTTGTTTCGTTTGCAACAGGTGGTTCCATCAGGGTCCAAACCCACACAACGGTTCGCAAGACTGGCTATTCTCCAATGGCTACTGGAACCGCGATTATTCCCAAGTACCGGACATCTACTGACCCGCAGAACCGTGTGTTGTGTAGTCAAACCATTCATAAAAGCAGCAAAGATGTTTTAATGTTTAAAGAAACTTTATATTGTAACCTGTGCTGGAAAAATGAGTTGAAATGAGCGGCGGCTAATTAAAGCTACAGACAAAATCAGTCACGGTGTAATTTAAAGTTCTCACAGAAATTAGTTCATCAGTCCCTCATAGTGATTCCAGTGCTGTACATGTCCAAAATTATCTTTATTTGTACGTTTTCTAACAAGTAAACATTCCTAAACTTTAATGGCTTATTTGTTTGGGGGGGTAATTTTAACAAATGCATAGTTAAATGTTTTTTAAACAGAATGAAAAACTCGTTCTTAAAAATGTGCTCATCGTGACTCATTTTCCCAGCAGGAGTCACAGTTTAACTCGTTCCTCTGTACAGCTAAATTATTTTATTTTTACATTAATATCCTTCTGAATTATGCTGCAAAATATTTAAACGCATATGCAAGAAATCTGAGTACTGTAATAACATAATAGCAATAATGTGCTATTTCTTATCCTCCTAAAGAGGAAGTGATGTCATGAGGCAGCGTACGCACCTTGTTTAATGTCCTATTGGGCTCAAATATCTTCTTATATAATATATAATGTCTGTTTCTTTTCTGGTCAATGCTGTTATTTGTTTGTAACATTCCCGCTGTGCAGAGCGTATATGACATAAGTAACACTGTTAGTTATTAAATGACTGTTACAGGTTTAAATGTGACCATTTTTAATGCAAATTAACAGTACAGTAACATACAGTATTAGCACAGATTATCTGTTCTGCTGTTTTTCTGTTTGAGATGTTTTTATTTTCGAAAATGCTTCTGTTCTCACTAATATATTGACCGATGTTTTGTTTTATTATTTTATAATGTAACAACATTATATTTCAGTAACTATTTTTGCTGTTGTTAACACGTTTAAAGTGATTTAGAAAGTGAAGTGTGTTTGCGTGCACACTGGAACTGAATTCAGATCTGAATCTGGTTGTAGCAGCGAGATCAGGATCTTGGTCCTGCGTCGGTCATTCGAGTGGTTTAGTTTTAACCCCATAAGCGTTTATTTTTGTGTGTGTGCAGATGTGTGTTGTGTGTGTTTGTAAAGATGCATAAGTGCTTACAAAAGATAAGCAAACAGGCATTCAAAAGTGTGTGTATATCACAACTAAACAATAAAAACCCTAAAAAAAGTCTTTTTTTCATGTAAATAAATGCTATCTGTCTGCAGCGCATGCAGTGAAATGGTTTGTGTGGGTAGTTTTACGCAGCATTTTTGTCTGTGCGTATAAACAGCCAATAGCAACACAGTTTTTGCATGTTGATCTTTATTTATCTGCACCTGTGTCACGCTAACCCCTCGGTGGCCCAGGGGACTCCATGGACTCTGAAGCGATAGATGCAGGTGTATTCAGGGTGACCCCAGTTACTCAGAACCCTCAGCTCCACCGAGCTGTAAACCTTCGTAGGTTCCTTCAAAAACAAAAAGCCTATAGTTTAGTCTATAGTAAAGCCTAGTATTAAAGATATATAAACATTTTAAAGTATATAAACACAAACACTCTTGTGGTCATGTGCTTTAAATGCTAGGTTGCTGTGGTTAGCGTTTTTGAAACTTACTGGTATTTTGAAGGTTTGTATAGGATCTTGGTCCTGGTCGTACATGAAGCTGCCCAGCAGCTGTCCTCCATCGCAGTGGCTGGACAAACCCTAAACCCACATCAGATCGTTTTCAAAACCGTCCTAAAATTATGATTATGACCAGGATGATATGCAAAAACTCACATAAACCACAAAGTCTTTGGGCGCACTGTCTATTTTCCCGGTTGGTGCAAGAGCTTTAGGAATGTGTTCAAGGGTGACATGGGTGATTCTGATTGGATGAGACAGAGATACTGACAGGAAGCCCTTTGATCCACAAAACGGCCAACATTTCCCAGGATGCACCTCTGGCTTCAATGAAAGCAAAACACTCAGTGGTTTATTCCAAAAAGCGGCAGCCATTTTAGATGTGCACTTCGTGTGTGTGTGTGTGTGTGTGTGAAGACCTGTATGGCGGTTCGAGGGCTCTCTGAATAATTCCACAGCGGAACACCAAACAGACATAACTGTGAAGATTTGGACGGATATGTTTCCGAGCACCGTGTTTCGATAACACTACCACCTAATGTCACAAAGCAAGTAAACACATACTGATCAATTTTAATGTATGAACTACTAATGCAAAGTTTTTAAAACATGACCTGCCTGAAGATTCGAGAGCGTAGTCTGCCATGCCCGTCCCATCGGACCTGTGCAGACTCAAGGCGCTCCGAACGATGTCCGTCACATCCTGTGTTATGTTCCAAAAATGGTTTGAATTAGCATCTTCGATCAAGTGCATAAACCGCAAGGAATTGTGGGATTGTATGTGGAGCTCCTTGCATGTTCATGTATGTATAAAATATCTGAACACCTACTTTGGTGTTGAGATGCTTGCGCATGTCCAGTCTCTGCTGAAGGTGGTTGGACGTTTCTCTGATGTTTGAAACATCTGATCTCAGGTCAGAAATCTGCTGCTGGTAGTCAGATTCGAGGCTATGTATGAACCAAGAACATTTAATTAATGTTTTTAAGAAGTCATGCAATCCAAACAAACAACGCATTTATGTCTTAGAAAGATGACAGTCGTGTCATTTACAACATAATAGAATTAAATATTAAAGACACTCACTTTATGTCTTGCGTTGTTACGTCTTTTTCAAACAACTACAAGACAAACAAACAAACTCAAATAAATCATATGTGTGAATGAAGTAACTTTAATATCTTGCATTAAAGCACAAACAGTAAGTTGGGTAATAATGTAGACAAACAAAACAATAAAGGACAACAACTAACATACTGTGCAGTCGGTTTTAAGTAACACTAAAGGTGTGAAGTATTTCATAACAGTTAGTTCCTATTTTGGGTGTTTGTCTGTTTTTCTCACCTCGAATTTTAGTTTTTGCTTCTCATTCTGCAGTTTAAGCCACATAATTTCTTTCTGTAACAGAAGGAGGTTCGAATGAAAACGTCTGCAGAGATCTCAGCATGTTTCTGTACCCACAGAAGACTTTACTTTCTCACCATCATCCTGGCCTCTCTTTCTCGTACATCAGCGATGTCACGCTTCATTTTGGCCAGGATTTCATACGATAAATGACTCTAGAAAACCAGCGTATGACAGTATGACCATATAGACAGTATACGCATAATATATTCCTCTGATGTTTGCACTGCTTTACGTAACCGTGAAGTAATTTTGCTTACGGTGTCTCTCGTAGGCATGTTGGCGTTTTTATATGATGGGAATATTTCAGTTTCATGTCGATTAAATGAAGAACCAAATGGAAGAATGTACCAAAAACCTGGAACAAAAATGAAATGAAACCCTACAAATACAGTAAAATACAGAAACAAAACTTAACTCACAAATAAAACCCGACTTACCACAAAACAGGAGTATGAGGAGAAAGATCTTGACAGCTTTCTGAACATCTTCACTGACTCTCCTACATAAAAAACTAAAGTCTCATTTTCAGGAACAAAAATGATGAACTTTGAATTAAAAAACAAGTTTTAAATACAAACAGGAGGAAATAAAACACAGGAACCTGCTGAGCTGGAGATCAAAGTCCAGCAGGAGTGTGGAGACGTTCTGCATCAGCGTGTGGAAGGTTTCCTCCATCCACGAGCAAAACATCTTCAAAACAAGATCTGCCCAACAACACAGAACCTGCTGAGATGTTTCAGCAGAGAATACAAACTGTTTAGGAGATAAATCTAGTTAGTACCTGGAGTTGGGAAAACATCTAGTTGGGAAAACATTGGATGTTCCAGGTCATGGAGGGAGTCTGCAGAAAATCAAATAATAAGCATTAAGTGTGTGACAGCAAATGTAGTCATTTTGGGAATGTGGGAATCACACCCACCCTGCAGTGTGTCGGGATAACGCTGCTTCCCAGAAACGGGAAAACCAGATGGAAATCCATGAGAGTTGTTTTGGGAAAGAGGCAAATCGCTGCACTCTGTCTTGAATATTTTGTCTCCTTTTTGAGCAGCGATCTTGAAGATAGAGGTTGAGTCTAGTAACAAAATAATAAAATCAACATAAATGCAGTTAATCTCGAGACGAATATTATCATATACGAGCTTATAGACATCATGTGATCAGTACATACTAGTAAACCATCATAACTAACCCCTAGTATATAAGCCATCATTTAAAACGTTATTTAAATGCGGAGTCTGGGATTCCTTCAGACTGTTGGATGTTGTTGTGTGACCCTTATGTGCCCAATGTTTCCTTTTAGTCCTGTAGAGAAAAAGAAACAAGGATAATACATGGATGGAGTCAAATTCAGGAAGCTAATAGGAAACGTTCTCAAAACGTTTTGTAATGTCCTCTCAAAGTTATCATAAGTGTTCTTCATGTAGTGATGTTAGAAGACTGTTATATTTTTAACTATTTATCAAAATGTTATTTTGAGGTTGTTACTTGTTTTTAAAACGACACAGAATTGAAAAATGTTCATATAACACAGAAATAATGTTAATGCAACGTCTTAAAACTGGATGCATTGAAGTCTTAAAACGTTCAAGGAACGTTTATACTTTTTCTAAGCTAATGGAAACGTTAGGAAAACGTTCTTACGGTAAAACCTACAGTCGTTCGGTGGTTAAACGCAAACGCACCTGGGCGGAGTTTCTCTGTATGAGACCCTACAAGCGCCTCCGTCAGATCCGGCCTGAGACGCGGCGTCTGCGGGCAGATAATATCCGCTTAACCGCAGCCTGGAGCTCCGCCTCAACATCTCTGCATGAACACACGCATTAACACTCGATCTCAACATGTTTATTTAATAATGCATGTGAGTTTACAGCTTAAATAAACTCATGCATGAACGTAAAACAAACATGCATGGACTTTAACTCACCTGTGCTGATCTGAAGTCAGTTCTGGAGATGTCTCTGTTATCTCCTGTTGGCCATCCAATAAGTTTGGCTTAAACTTCTCTAAGTTTCAACAAAACACGAGGAAAAACTTTCGTCCATGTGAAAACGATTAAAAACTGAATCCTTTGGGAAAAGCTTTGAATAAATACAAAAAAACAGCGTCGTGCATTTTTTAAACGTGTAAACGACAGCATGACCACATCAACACATCCTCTTAACATTACGATACAACATATGATACATTTAATTTAATACTGTATTGATCTATAGTTAATTTCTACGTTTTCATTCACTATTTCATTACATTCATTTTGCTTCTATCGTTTATATCCATTTGTAGTTCATTCGTTTTTCATGTATGGTTAAACTGTTAGTTATTCTTGCACGATTTACATATTAATATAGTTTAATGTCATTTACGTCACCCTATGATCATGAGGGGCGTGGCTTCAACAGCTTGCCAGAATGTGACGTCACATTTACCTTAAGACTAATACTATATAAATATAATATAAATATTATATAATATAAAACTTACTAACTTTAACTTCAGCACCATGGATAGCAAAATGAATACATTTACAGTTAAATTAACTATTTTTTGTTGTTGCATTGGATAACACAATGTTCATGCATTTTTGCAAACAAATAACAACACAGATCAATCTTGCATAGACCAGTTTATTAGATTTGACTGTCTTGAACAATCCAGACATGGTGTGTGGTCAAACTGTAAAGACAGAAAAACAACATTAACACAATGACCAGAATAGCAAATTAAAACTGCAATTCATTGAAACAGACTCACCACCGTGTTTTATCCACATTTTGAACTGTGATGCTCCTCACTGTGTTGATAAGAAACAGATTATGTTAATAAAATTTGTTTAATAAAAAGCAGTTTGACAGTGTATCAACTTGTACCTCCATTAAAGGCAGGGTAGATGGTTTTCAATGATAGGATGTGCTATTAGTTTGTCAAAATATGTGTGCATTGAACGATTTGATGGGAGGTGAGATGTGATGGCCTCAAAGCTAGCTTGCTATTGCTAGCCACTCTGAAATCGCCTACCCTAACTTTAATGGGCTGTGGTCCAAAATAGTTCCTCACCATTTGCAACACTGAGAACACTGTCCTGGGGTTACACACTGATGACACTCATCCCAGTGGGCGTCAGCTAGCATACACCCCTGACTGCTCACGGCCTGCCCAGCGTGTCTCTCATGAGGAAGGCTTTTGAAGAAAATATAGCGTGGCAGAACTGCATCATGGGATTGGCTGTAATACTGGTCTGAAGACAGCAGGAGTGGAGCTGTGTGAGGCCTTAGCCGTGAGCTGCTAACACGGCACGGGGTTTGGCAAGGACAGACTGCATCCGGCTGCATCCGGTAAATACTGCTACAGGCGCTCACGTCTCGGTATACAGGAACCCTCGAATGGTCTTGGGCCAGCAGATGTTCGTTTGCACATTGTCCCGCAGCCACAGATCTGGCGGGGCAGGTTGTGGTGGTGTATTCAGGTAGCATGACGTGACAAAGCCTCCAGTTGCAACCACAGGTCGCCGGTCTGATGGTGTGATGGGCTGTAGATGGAGAAATTTTAATTTAGTAGAAATCATTTAGGAAGATTGTGTTAGACATTAATCTGTTATGTACTTGCTCAATAACTTATTAACCAAGTTGGGGACTTACCAAATAAAGTTAGGGTAGGTACTTACCAGGTTCTCTAGACGAGCAGCTGAGATGTGTTTGTTGGGACAGTCTGCGTGTATCTGCACGGACATGCAGGTAACATGGAGTTGCCGCTCTGCATTCTTGGCACGGTTCTGGTGAAAGTACAGAAGGTGAATTCACATCAGATGGAGCTGAAACATTCACATCTTGGTTTGTGGAGACTGATGTAGGGTCAGATGTGGCCAGGTGGTCCTCTAAGCTCATAGCTCTTGTCTTGACCGGCTCACCGGACGCTCCTGTTTGGCTTGCTGTTGTTGATGTTTTGGGTGAAGTTTTTTCTGTCATGGTTTCCTTCGTATTTGCTTGAATCTCAAGGGGTTCGTCGTTTGCTGTTGAGGTCAAGGTGACAGGCCTGTGTGATGCTGAAACTGGTGAGTTTGTAAAATCAATGGTCAATTCTTCTTGTTCAGAAGACACTGACATAGGCTTTGAAACTTCAGTCTGGACAGATGGATAATCAGCTTCTTCTTGTGTAGATGATTCATCTAGACAAGAGGTTTGTAGTTCCTCCAGACTAAAAGTTGTTTCTTCTGGTCCAGGAACTGGAAGGCTTGTTTCTGAAGACTCTTTTAGTTCTTGCTGTGGTGAAACTATCCGGCCCATGAAGGTCTTAACCTTTCTGATTAATTCTGCTAATTCAGATTTAAAATCAGCTATGTTGGATGTTTCCATTAGTTCTGGAACTGAAGATGTGGCCAGTGCTGATTCTATCTGGTCATCATGGAGCAGCGAGAGGGTTTCGGTCTCCTCAAACTGAAGATCCTCAGGTTTTTGGCTTTCCGTTGTTTCCTCACCAGGTTGTGAAGGACTTTCCGTGGACTCCTTCTGAAACACGATGCACTCTGGGACTTTTTCAGAATGCACCGCAATCAGGTACCTACAGGGAACAGATGACGTCTGAATCAACACCGTGTTGGACGTAAACGTGATCTCGCTTAGAGGAACACGCTCAAAAAACGCAGATCTTCCATCGATGGCTGGAACGCGGTCGCTGGCCGAATGCTTTATCTTGTCGGTTCTGCGGAAGACGACCACTGCGTCGGTCTGGTCTGCTCCTGCCAAAATGCTCAAGATACCATCTTCATTCAGACAGTCTTTGTAATCGGAGGCCATTGGAGACACCGGCTCTTCATTTGCTTTAGTGCCATCAGTGGTGAGCAAACCAGCTATCCACAAAACAAAACATTGTGTGTTAATGTCTTAGTACGTGTTTTTATGTCTTAGTACATATATTTTATTAACTTATACTGCATCTCGCAAAGAACAAAAATTCACTAAATTCACATATTCGTCTCATTTACCTTTGGCATCATGAAATTCCTTCACAAGATCCAACATGTCAAGATGAGGGTTTTCTGTAAAGAAAACAAAGTATTTTAGTTTTAGACAAGTAAGAGTTATGAATAAGAAGAAAAAACATAAATGGTGAGGAAAGAAAAGATAAAAAAAAGTGAGATGTCAATAATAAAACTTTAACTTGTTTAAACAGTTTGTTGATATTGTAAAAGTGTGCATCTTGTTTTACGTGTAATGTCGTGCAATGATAAATACTGTAAACTGAGAGAAAGAAACGATACGATACGATCTCTGAACTGCAGCAGCTGCCCGAAATAAAAGCAGGCGAAGCGTTTGATATCATCCGGCTGGATGATAACAGCGGCTTTACTGAACCGCTCCAGCACCGTCTTCAGCCCCTCGGGGACGTTTATGTCCGGCGGAAACGGATCCATCCCACCGTAACTTTTACCGACAACCGGACCGAGTTTGTAACGGAGACCGCAATTCGGTTTGATGCTGTGGATGTTTGTTTCCTTCACTATGGAGACGAACCAAATATAAACAACATGTAAACGTCTGATTTGCGTGCATTAAAAATGATGAACATTAATGCATGTATTTGCCATATTATCTTATCTTTATATATTGCATTTTATCTGTTTGTAATGATTGCATTGAAACCTGAATGCATTTAAATACTGTTTTAGCTTTATTAAAAAAAATGCATGTTTACTATTGTTACCATCTAAACCTATATACCAATAAAGATACCATCTTATACAACTATTAGAATAGACAAGTAAATAAACACTCAAAACAGGATTTCATGGTTAAGTTTCATTATTTTATTATTCAAGTTTTCCTAATTTAAATCCTCACAAGGCATACATACCCTGACCGTCCAATATCGACATGTTTCACAGTGAAAACACGCTTTGAGTTCAAGCCTCCTAAGTTAATGTTACAGAGACTGGAAGGGTCTTTGTTCATAGATTTATACACCAGTAGTGAGTATTTTAAACCCCACAGGTGGGATACACATCTGACATCTAAGGGCCAAGAAAATAAGGGAGTGCAAGTTTCACAACAATTTCACGATATATACACCAACCAAAACAGATTCAAGTTATTCAGAGGCAATGTTATACTGACAAGAAGTTTAAAGTCTACAAATAATAGCATTTGGCCAAAAATTGGATTGCAGAACAAATGCAACAAAACGGTAACAAACTGAAATGAATTTTTCTGACCTAGAGGAAAACCGGTAGGTATTTGTTGCATGTCTCTCCTGACAAAATACATCTCGCCATCTTACGCTGCTGAAGGATATTCAAACTAACATCATGGCAAATGAGAATTGGCTGTATTCTAAATATACAATGGCAGGTGGGGTACAATCACGTTTTTTCCAATTCTGCAATTACGCTCCAGCAATTTTAACATCACAGGTGCCTCTGACTTAAAGGCCTGACGACTACAATGATAACATGAGTGTAGTGATAATATGGTAAATAGCAACATACGGTACGTAATACATACATACAATGAAAACATTTCCGGTGTTAGCGGTACAGCAGTTCAACAGTCCTTGACTAGACCGATGAGTCTAGTGACCGATTCATTTGGCTAAACAAAGACTAGCGGTATAACCGCTAACTGTCCTCTTGACCAAAAACTGTTTTGTTAAATTAGTGGAAAAATGATGCAAAACATGTAATTTTTTGTTAAACTGTAACTGTTACTGTTGTTCATCGTGCTCTCTAGATACAAACATCAGTGATTAAAATTTACTATCAGTCACAACCTGGACTTACACATCATTTTAGATACTATTATCTCTTGAACAAAACTGGTTAATGTTATTCTGAGGTTAATTTCATGCTTATGTATTTAGTATGTAGGGCTAGTTATGGTAAAGGATTTAAGCAGCTGATCTATTTGATAAATTTCAACATACTTCAGTGTGACGCTTAACACTTCTTTCCCTCCAGATTTAACAATAAACACCTTCCATGTTTTTTCTGAACACACAAGGCAACGTACCAAAAAACGAAAGGCGTAAACGCAAAAATGGGTGTAGTTGGGATCAACAGCTACATGAACTATTATTTGTGAACCACTTTCGTTACGACACTAAAGGCGAAGCTGAAACACAAAAAAAAAAAAAATAGGCAAACCGATCCTCCAGGTTAACTGAGGTCAGCTAACTTCCGTCATATTTTCGTTGTTTCCCAGAAAAGCATGATTTCTTCAAATGGCTTTTCGTTTCGAAAGTGCTGGGTGGGAGTGGTTGGGTACAGAGCACTTCCTGGGTGGGCGGAGTCAGTGAGGGACAACTTCCTTTATAGAGGCGAGGGCGGAGTGGATACGCACATGTAATCTGTTCTCAAAGTCGTACCCGGTGTAGTTCTCCTGCAAGCGGACGCATCAGTCACCCAAAGAAATTACAGGAACATTTAAAACACCAACATCTTGTTAACATCTTACCTTGGCCTGAAGCAGTAATGATCTTCCTTTACTCAGAGTCTTTAAAGAAAAAAGTCAAACATTAAAAACATTTTTAATATTAATTTGTGTAGTAATATAAACAGAAGCGCTTCACCAATATGAAGTTTCTTTACCTCTGGTTTAGCCAATAACACGCAGCCCAGCTCATAACAGGAATAAGGTGGCACATAACTGTTACTCAGACGGCCATATTCATCCTGTGCCGCAAACTGGAACGACTGTCACCATACAAACACACAAAACCTGCATTAAACCTGCATTTACAGGAACCAAATCCCACACGTTTTTGTTTTTTTAAGTCAGTTCAGTTTCTGTCATTTTGCACCACAAAAGTTTAGTTTTTGTTTTAAACAACCATTTTCCACTATTTTGGGCACCTTGAAGCAGATTTCCCTTTAAAATTGTAATATGCAAATGACTCACTATGACAGAACAAACCTGAATAGCATCTTTAATGTTTCCAAGACATTTCTGAATAGCACCGAGCAGCAGGTGTTTTAGGCCCAGACTCGACTGCTCATCCAGTCCTTGCAGCACTGAAAGTAAATAATCGGACGTAAGACCTTCCGTTGACCTTCTCAAATCTGACTGACAGCGCAGAGTTGACCCGAATCTCCTCACCTTGGTTCATAAGCTGGAGTTTGGAGGAAGAACAATTTGGAAGAGCTTTCCACAAGTACAGCACCTCCACAACTCCCAGAATGCACAGCTCTCGTGTGAGCGAGATCTTCCTCAGCCTCTCTGCCTGTTGTAGCAGCCCAGTTATTTCCCAGTTATTTATTTATTATATATATATATATAAGACTATATATTGTATATAACTACCAAGAGGAACGTACCCGTTTCAGCGCAAACTGCTCGATCTGATTGTTTTTGCGTTTGAATAACTTCTGGACGTCTCGAAAAACCGCTTTAGCTCCTTCCAGGTCACCGGAAGCCCCCTGACAAACTTTTTGGGTGAGAAAAACAAACATTTAGTGGCTCAAAGACTCAGAAATTCATCCAAGCAGTTGGGATAAATCCTGACCTCCAGTGAGATACGCGTAATAGCACTGAGACCATCTGGATTCATTCTTCAGTCGCTCGAAAGACCTGAAGGCATCTTCGAAGCTCATCTCAATCATGCTGCACCAACCTGTGAACATTCAGGAAAAATAAACAACTCAAAGCCTTTGGAGAAGTTCCAGGATTTTTCTGTGAGGTAAATAGTGGCAGTCATACCGATTTCATACAAGCAAACATGTTGAATCTCTCTTTGGTCTGAAGCGAATTCCAAAGCATCCTGGAAAGACGCCAACGCGCTGTTGATTTGGCACTGAAAAAGGAAAATTGACGCAAGTTTCATCACAGCGATATATATATATATATATATATACACATTTATAAGATATATTGTGATTATTACAGAACTGAACCACAAACTCACAGCCCTGACATTGTTTTAAAAATGTATCAGTATTGGTAAAAAACAAACAGATTTCAAAATATTGTGACCATGTCCTCATTTCATAGAAACTGTGTTTTTAAATCATTTCTTATTAAAAAGTACATTTAAACTAAAACATTTCTAATTAACAACTATTATTTTCTAGAAGACAAACTGCAAACAAGGCTAAACAGATTCTCAGTTATCAGACGGCCCCAGGAAATATCATTACTCTGGTTCTAAAGTCTCTGTTCTAACAGGAACGTGTCGTGAATCAAGTGTGAACATGCAGCAGTTAATTTGGATTCCAGGATTTTTAATGTTAACTGTTGGCTTTGATTGCTGTGTGTTTAATGCACCCAAATGGCAAATAAAACGTAATGGTACCTATAACAGAACTATTATTAAAATAAACGCTTCGTTTAAAGCCGAACCTCTAATCTCTGGACTCGTCCCTTGAAGAAGATGAAGAGGGAGGAGTTTGGGTAAACCATAGCTTTCTTCTGCAGGATTGTTTTGGCCTCCAGGAGTCCAGCGCGCGAGTCAGAACCATCCAGGGCGAAGAAGGGCTGGACCACAGTGTGGTACCACAGCAGAGCCAAACTGAGAGCGAGCAAGCAGGAGAGAAAGAGAGAGAGAGATCAGAGAATTTTAAAATTTTTAAAGTCTATGAATTGCTTATTTTATTCTCTGCCAGGCAGAAAATACTGAGGAATGTTTAGGAATAAAGAGGAATGTTTAAGAATTCCTGTACAGTTAAAAATGACACATGAATCTGTAGCATTTGTTTCCCTCTAATGCCCTTTAACTCTAATTGCGACCTTTCAGATTATATAAATTATGCAATCCCAGCATGCCACCAGTTTAATAACAGCACGCCGTGGCACAAACACGTTTCATCACCTTCCTGCCTTCAGTGTGAGAGCATCAGCTCATATAAAGTCATTGTGAGGACAAACTATAGTTTTTATATTTCATATTCCTTTCCTATAGCCAATCAAATTCCAGGGGAAAAACAAGCCACACCACATTACTTATATTTCAAATTATGTTAACACTGATGGCAGCTGCAACTTCTGGTTCATGTTGATACATATATAATACATTCAAAATTATCTACACTTACGTGGCGAGTGGCGCTTTCATATCTTTGCTCTCACTGGCGTATGCTAATGAGGCAAGTCCTTGGTGACGGTCGCCGGGGAAACCCAACAGGTTGACGATCTTGAGCAGGTGTGGCGGCACCATCGAAATGCACAGGTGAAACAGCCCATAACCGAAGCTGACAGAACCCTTCAGGCGGTCCAGCACATCCTCGGTGACCCTGCCGCCGCTCTCCGTCGGGGACGCGTTGTGATTGGCCTGATCGGACGCCAGCGCCCCTTCCTGGACGGAGGTGCGTCTGCGGCAGGCGTCCTGCAGCTGACTGATGTCGCTGTAGCATTTGTTGTACATTTTCCAAGCCTTGCGGAGGATCCAGCCTCCTTTGATGTATGCTGAGAGGTTATCAAAATGTTTAAAAAACGTTTACACATCAATGCCTGTGCAGCTGATACCTTTTAATTACAGTTATTCTTAAACAGCATTCAAAAGGTCTTTATAGGGTAAAAAATATTTACGCACAAGTAAATTTAATAAAAAATGCAAGAATTTTTGACTAAAATGCAGAGGTTAAAAATGTGAACAGAATGCAAAATAACGTTTTTTTATGAATCAGCATGATGGAAACAGTAAACAGTCTGTGGGCCCCACCTGACAGCTCCTGTTTGACGAAGGACAACACAGCCAGATAGACTTGACAGTCTGCCACGATAATCTGTCTCTGAAGACGATCCACAACTGCCAGACCCGACCGCTGAGAGTCCATCTGACACACAGATCCAAATAATTCAAACTATTTACACTTATGCACTTTTAGTGACTTGCAGGGCAGTGATATGTTTTATCATTTTTTTGCATTCCATGGAATTCGAACCCGTGTACTAGCTGAGCTACAAGAAAGCTAAAATCCTGATGTAAAAAATGTAAAACTGTTGCACTGGTGGTACGTGAACTCACGCTCTTCTTGATTTTGTTGCGAATCGTCTCGATGACGCCGGTGTTGTCGCTCTCGCAGAGTTTTTCTGTCGTCCTCAAATCGTCGCTGGCCATTTGCATTTTCTCTTCCTCAAATGTCATCATGGCATTCTATGACAAACGTTTGCTTTTATTCATGTACTGGATGATTCCATGCTAATCAATGTTTTCAATCATGCCAACAGACGTTACTTTACATTCACATATTTGTGAGACTCTTTAATCCAAGGTAACTTACAGTAGCTATACATTTAATCAGTAGGTGTTCCCTGCGAATCGAACCCACAACCTCTGCAATGCTAACACCACACTCTACCAGTTCAACTACATGAAAAGTGTTCACCAATAAAATTTGGGAATTATTTGCATGCTATAATTGAACTACCCCAAACACTGCTAAACACTGGTGGACATGTTGGCATAAGGCACAAAACGAGAGATCTTAAAAATGGCTTTTCACATCCATTGTTAGCAACAAACAATGGTTGATTCAAACACCACAATACTGCTTTTAGTTACCATGCTAAGTTCGTACACAAACACACCATTTGTTTTTTTGTAGCGGAAAAGAAACCAGGACAACTCTGTCTAACACTAAACAAAAACACAGACAGTTTTATAAGTATAATGTCTGACAAAATCCCTACGATTTCAAATAATATCTCTAATAATATCTATTTCTTTATTGGAAACTTTCATTTTCACTTCCTGAAATCTCAGTTTATCTCATAATTGTTGAGTTGGGCGACTGATGACCGTGTCATGATGATAAGAACATGCCGATGACATCCACTAAACCAACTGGACATAAAGAGACCTTGGGGGCTGTAGCTGAATGGCTTGGCTGAGTGGAATTTCAGTTCCTCCTCAAACCAATTACACTGACAGCCTTGTCGACAAATAATAAAAACATATATTATATAACTTTATTATGAAATATATTGTGCTTACCAGAAAGCTGACAAAACTGGCCCCAAAACTCATCAGTGGACTATGGGTCCTGCAGACAGAATGAGGAACACAGAATTATGGGATGTGGCTTGTTTGCTCATAACATGATATTTCCCATTGGATCTGGGAATTACTCCAGTATGAAGTCAAAGCTCTTATGCAGAACCTCAGATGTGTTCATTTGCATTAATGTGCATTGAACTGGTTTGGACACTTTGGACAAACATGACAGATGATGGACGAAATCTAAGGTCACCGTGTTTTTCGAAACAGTTTCGCCACAAAACCAGAAGTCTGAGGAGGAAGCGACGGTCACGTGCGCTCTCGGACACCTATGACGTCACGAGCCCTCTCGGGCCTGCGTGACGTCACGTGGGCAGCAAATAAGCCGCATTATTCTCGTTTCGGAGATTCGCCACTTATCACGTAGGCATGCGCACAAACAAAATCGCATCGCGTAAATAATCGTGGCATTTGCTCGTGCGTGCGACAGAAAATACGTAAGAGATATTTTGACGTCTTTCAACGCTGTCAAAACAGAAAGCAGAGGGACCGGATACACACAGCCAATGCGCAGGATAAATAAAAGCAATGCAATGCAATGCAATGCAATAATAACAGCACCTGTATCTCCGAAAGAGCTCGTCGCTTTCTTTGAAGCCGTTGTTCAGCAGCATATTGATGCCTTGGAAAGCCAGTTCGGCGTCATCAATCCGCTCGGCTTTCTCCTCAACCTGCTGCTGCGGGTGATCGGGGCCTGCCATCCTTTCCCACCTCTCCTTCACACGACAATAAACTCACACTGCGTGAAACAAACCGACACAGAAGCGGTGAAACGCCGCGCAGTCCGGGCAAATTCACGCAAACACCGCCGCGACGCGGCGTCAACATCTGTGCATCGAAATGCATCGAAATGCATTGACGTTTTCCTTACCAATGCACACTTCCCACCGATGAAATGTCGTGTTGTAGGGTCCGATCCCTTCCGCGTCCGATCTGCTGCGCTAAGACGTTTTAAGATCCGCAGTCGTCCGCTCCATCGGGCCGCCGAGCGCAATGAAACAGCGGCCAGTTTACATTGCGCCTTACGCACTATTAAAGGCGCAACGGAGCTCCGGCTGTATTGCGCATTTGACAACACGTTCCCGTCTCCTATTCGCCCAGCTGGGGTAAGAAAGGTGGTCCAATTGATTCCGGTTCCGAAATGGACGTGGTCTCAGTTCCCTCGACAGTCCCACACCCTTCACCTCCAACCAGGAAACTACACATTAACTCTTTGAATGCGGCTCAGATGCCAGAAATGCACGCAATAACACGCCCGATAAATATACTATATATATACTATATAAATATACTGACCCATACAAAATAACTGTTGTCTATGTGCCTGTTAATAAACATTAATGCAATTTCCATAAATATCTATATAACAGATGGAAATACTTAAAAAGGAAGGATTTCTCTATGGCCTGACATAATGCACATATACATCACATATTAATGCATCTGTCATAAATAAATGATGGACACACAAGCACACAGTCTCAATGTTTTCTGAACTTGAATACAGATGTACCAGGTTTAAGGCATTATTACAAAAATTCAATTCAACACCGACAAGACATGATGATTATTTTTATTGCCATACTTCTATAATCAATAAGCTGGATGAAGATTATTAATGTTGGTTTTTATCAAGCACTTTCCGAAAACTGTTTAAGTTTCACGTACATCACATATAAAATCATTTCTGCAGCATCCAGTTGAAACCATCATGCAAAAACACATCACAGCAGTTCTGAGTTCTTCACCTTTAAAAACACACTTTAAATCAGATACAAAGCTTGTTTTTGCGCATTATTCTGCAGGGCATTCATTGATGTTTACGGGCCCGATCACACTCGCGTCTTCAAGCGATACGGAAACGTCGTTGAGACGCAAATTCCGTACGCAGCCTACGTACGACTTCTGCTCTACCGCCCCCTTCCGGCTGTTTCCTGTATGACAACCAGACGCATATATTTTTTAATTACGTTAAACCATCTTGGCATTATTTTCCTAAAGAAAGACATGTCATATTTAACATATTGAGGTGAAGTTTACCGGAAATTCCACCGATGAATATCGTTTCCACCGATGACGGGCGGGACACGGGCGGTCCGGTGACCCGTGAGGTCACGTGACCCACTCTCAGCTCCATCGTTTTCTGTCTTATGGACACTTTATAAAACACACATTATAATAAGATTGCATTAACAGTAAAAGTGTATTTGTAGCTGTAAAATTGTGTAAAATTTTCTATTACAGGCGTCTGTAGGATAATCTACTTCAATTACCAATGAATTCAATTCAATTATCCTATAAACAAATGCAGTCATGCAACGCAGTCATGCAGTACCTGCGACGTAGTGAAACGCAGCACACAACGGTCGCGCCGGAGTCACCGCCGTACCATAGCGACGTTTTCCATCACTCACTTTCACCACCACCTAATAAATCACAATTTACTGCTGTTCATGATATCACAACATCACAGTTCAGCTTGTTCGGTTCGGTTGTTCACCTTTCCTCTCTTGAGAAACACAGTCAGTGTGTTTTCACGTTTATCTCTCCGGTGGAAGAGAAGTCCGGTCTGGTTTCTGGGCCAAAACTCGAACGCCAGGTCAAAGTTAGAGACAGATGTATGATACTTCTCTGTACACAAAAACATTTCTTGATCTTATTTTGCTGAACTTTCTCTTTTACTTTTAGTATGTATTAAAGGACAAGATATGAAAGGCCAAACCTAAGACCACATGTGCCCCATCTCCAGCAAAATATACCCCACTGGCAGTCGTTCCCTTAAAACAGGGCGCAGAACCGTAATTGACAGCTGGTTTAGAAAGGAGAACTTTGGAAAAGTGGAAGTCTCTGATACATCCAATCACGCTCATCTGAGGCAGAGTTTTTACCTGACGGCAGAAAATATCATCTTCAACAAAACAATATTGATACCACATGCTAGTTTACTAGCGTTTACAGTAGTTACCATTAAAGTACATTTCTGTACAGTGTATTAAACTGAGATGATGTCACAAAATGACATCATCTTTAAATCTTACATTTTTGTGGAGTGTATGAAGATGTCCACGTCCCACATAGACAGGAGACTGAAGATCATAGATGAACCCTTTCAAGAACCGCTTGTCAGATGTTTGAACACCATCCACAGCTAAACTGAAGCTGCGTTTCTTCAAACCAAACTTGATCTGCACATGATATTCACACATGAATTAAAAGTTTGCACAGTTCCTAAACACACCACCAGTGTCTACATACGTTATGCCAGCCTCCGTTGTTAATCTTCTGTGAGGAGGTTATTTTTTCGCCCCCAACAGAGAGTTTAACTTTGCCGTTGGTTAGGTATAACATCACGAGAGGTTCACCCTGTTTCCCAGCGATGTGGATCAGAAGTCCATCAGAAGATTTGGTTTGTACATCCAGAGAGAACTGGGGCCTGTCGACATAAGGTTTCTCATCAAACTCTCCAACATCACAGCCTATGTAAATGCGTTAAAAATTAAATGACAAATAAACATAACCTGTCATTGAGTTCCTCTAAGTCTATGTTAAACTGCAACTGGCTGTTCAAACCAAGGTGGTACGTGTGTTTCACAGATTTTGGGTTTGTGCAGCCTTGTTTAGATAATACCTGCTGAAATCAACATCAACGTTTGGTTATTTAAAGCTCACTGTTAAGATGTGTATTTTTAATGATGTATATTTAATGTGTAAGAAACTATTTATGCTTATATTTTAAACATAAAGGTCGTTTCTCATACGTGCGCGTTGGAAACGCGCGTTACGTAATATACGTAAATATAACCGGAATACGGCGTTGCGCTCGCTTACGTCAGCCAAAAAACATGACTTACGTCAGAGGTACAAAACACGAACGCCGATTTATTTCTTTGCATTTTTACTCAAAACTGTCTAAAAACCTAAAAACTTACACGAAATATCAAACACGAAAAGTTTTAAACCCATTGTACGGTATTTTAGTCGACTGTTATTGTTATTGTACGACATGAGGTGAGGATTAATATCACAAATGATATGCATTTGGACTATACAAACTATAATCACAATTTCTTCTGCAAAGCAATTATTATGTTACATTATTTATAATTTAAACATTTGTCATGCATAAACAAGTATTTATATTGTATACTTTCTCTTTAGGTGTCAAACTTTTTGAGGCAAGTTAGTGCACTTCCATTATAAAGCTTTACATACTGCATTGGTGTCAGGTATATGTAGGGCATGTCTTGCTGTCTTCTTAGTGATGTCCTGAGGGGGGCGCTCTGCTGTACAGAACCCCAAAGACACGTTTCCTCTTTGGTTGAAACTGCTGAAGTCCGCTGGGATGTAATCCCTCTGTAGGCTACACCATCACGCCCTTATAAGTGACTTATTTATGTTATATGTTATACATTATACACCATGACATCATAAGTGTAAATTATTACATCATACCTCCGTATGTACAAGTTCCTAATGCAGCCCTTATACAGCTCGGCCCCCAAAATAATTTCACCCGCCGGGCGTAACATGGGTGTAGCTGGTATCTCCGGATCTGCCGTGTTCGTGTTATCAAGAGCGTTGACATTTAGCTGCATCCTGTGGAAAAATGGTCCACGTGAACGTTTTCAGAACGTTGGCAAAAGGGTTTTGAAGTAATGTTGATAGAACATTTTAAAGTTATATATTATATATCAAAAACAGTATAAGTTGTATGTGGAATATTTTAATAAAAAAGTGGATCAAATAACATTTTCGTAACATTTGGAAAATGTACAGCCCACAATTGTTAGCTGGAAATGTCTGAAAGCTACCCCTGTACGTTTTAATCCATCCACCAATACATGTCCTTCTTACCCGGAGGTGCTTTTGAAGGCGGTCACATAGTGCCATTTTCCAATTTCGTATTTGTTTTTGGATTTTAAGGTATCTTTGCTGTCACTCATTTGGACATAGCCATCAGCTAAAGAAAGGAGAATCGTGTTTTTCTGCAGATGAAAAAAAACACAATATTTAACTTTAATTAATATACTTGTATTTAAGTTAAATTCTATCATTTGTGTACATGACTACACATGTTCTTTAATAAATCATGTTGTGGTTCATTAAAGAACCCAGAAACCAATATGTTCACCTAAAGAATCCATAATGTATAGCGTTAAGAACTGTATGGCCGCTCAAGAACCCTATATAGCACATATAGGACTGTATATAGGATATATTTTGGACTGTGTACATATTTCCATGATAGATGGAGCAGTGAACTAACCATCCCACCGGTCTGTACTAGGACACCTTTTTCCTGGAATGTCTTAAACCCAAATGAAACCATCGTTTCTGAGTCTGTATCTTTTACAGCAGGGGGAACGGACAGACCAGCCCCCAGTTCAAAGGCAGCTTCTCGGATACCCTGAACACATCCAGACAACAGGTAAGTTAAAGATATATACATTATATACACTAGAAAATATAATGTTGTCTGTGGTACATTTTAAATTTCCTTAGTATTGTATGTGTACATATATATGTATATATATACACACACACATACAATACTATGTAAATATATATGCTATATAAATATATATGCTACATATATATGTGGGTATATATATGCTACATGTATACAAAGTACATATGTACATATGTGCATTTTCTTACCAGTAAAGGATTGGGACAACCTGGAACAATTCCAACTTGCTCTGTAAACACAGCAGCTATATCTACCTGGACTTTATCTACACACCCTTTAAGTGCCGGAAGAACAATATTATATCTGTGCAGAAAAACGTCACGTTAAAATTAGTATTAAATTGTGGACGTGTATTTATTGTTTTGCTCTGATATGTGATCACAATCATCAAAAACACAACGCAATATTACACCCATAAATGAAACTGTAAGAATCATAAACAATACTTTTCTCGGACTGCAGTTGGCACTCCCCCGATGTATGCCTCTTTGAAGAACCCTTTAACATATCCCAGATAAATGTTGACCAGAGACTCTGTGATCTGTATTGCAGTGTTTTCGTCATTTAGAATCAGTTTGAAGTCGGTCTAAAGTGGGGAATAAAATTTTTAGTAGCTACTGGATCAAAACAATTTGTGTGTGAAAACTTTTATTTTGGGTTAAGACATGGAAAACACTTACTTGTGGAAATACTTTAACTTTGGCCTTTTCGTAAATTATTTTGTCTTTCTTTTCACCATGCAATACAATATAGCCTCCTTCCACCGTGACAAAGTAATGGGAACTCTGTAAACGTAAAATTTTATTTAATCAGTGTTTTAAATACATTGCATTTAAAATGCATAACATCAGTACAAGCCAGTACTTAAAATGTAGTATTGTTGCCTCGTTTGTTATTGTTTACCTCGTTTCCCATGTAAAAAAGAACCACGTCCATTTGGTGACTCAAAACAGAAAACTTAATGACCGTGTTTCTGCTAAGCACATCAACTTTTCCGTAACCTGTACCGTCAAAATAATTTCCTGCGTTGAGAACATTTCCTCTGTAACGGGAAAATAGGAACAATGATTTATCACAGTTTATCAGCATCAAACCAATTTGGACACAAGAAACGTTGTTGTACCTTAAACATTTGTCATTGCTTGTGATTTTGACGGCACGTTGGAAGTTGTATAAGCCGAGGATGTGATCATTTAGTGAGGAAAACTCAATGCAGCCCTTATATCCAGGGTAACAAAGCTCCGGTGGTGGCTGGTAAAACAAATTAAACGTATTTAAATAAGGAAATGGTGTTACTAGTCATTAGGGGATAGTTCATCCACAAAATGCAAATTCTCTCAGCATTCAGACACTTCAGTGTTGTTTAAAACCTGTATAATTCTTAAATAAAATCAGTTTGGTCTGTCTGCCATTATTGCCGTTACATAACTTTAGCTATTGAGCTAAATGTCATTATATGTGTCCGTATTGGCTTAAATAATTCTTTTAGCGCAACTATTGAACTCAGTATACACATGATATATAGTTTATAAATTCATTTACCTATTTGTTAACATTTAAGGTTTATAGGATCATATAGAATATAGAATAATTCATATTAGAACGTGTAAGGAAACTTCACACAAGAAATGTAAGATGGTTTGCATTTACCGTAAAATCGCTTGGGTATCCGCCTACATATAAAACAACATCATTTGGATTCAGGTTAAGTAACCCAACCATGGTTTTGGCCTGACTAGTCATGGGAGGAAGTTCTATGGGTTCAGCTGACGTGAAGGTTTTCGTGAATATCACCTGGGCATCTTGATAAACTCTGATTGGGTAACAACAAAAAAAACAATAATTGTAATATGCAGAGATGACATGCAACCTACATAGTCAGTTATATGGCTGTTACCTGCGGAAATCCACCCTGTCCATGAAGGCTTTGTCATTGCTGGACTTTGTGATCTCACTTGTCTCAATTTCGTGGACAATCCCACCCAGTTTGTAGATGCAGAACAGCACACCATTCCTCACAACCAGGCCGACATAATCCTCAAACGTCTGTTGGTCAGCGAGAAAACTACAATTCAGAACCCAACATCTCTAAACGATTCTGCAAGATGAAATTCTCCTTAGAGTTCTCACATGTTTATTTCCAAGGTAAAGAACAAACAAGTCGTCGCCTCCGCCTGCCTGTCGGCGCCGTCGTCTTCCGTCTCCTCGACCTTTGGGTCGGTGCAGTGTAAGGTTAAGAGCCGTGAAGGCTCGGAGGTCCTCCATGTCTTTGGGAGGTCGAAGTTCAATGTGAGAATCTCCAGAGAACAATATTGGTCCTCTAACCTGAGAACACAGAGCAGAAGCAAGATGATAATCAAACCATAACTCGCTTGGAGAAACATCTCCATTGCCCTCAAGAGCGCTCACTCTGTTGGCCATGTCTCTGGTCTTTTCTATCAGCTCTTTGATTCTCTGGATGTTGGTGGACATGTTGACTGGAATAGACATGTGTTCAGTTTGATTTTCCACTTCTCTCAGTTTATCAATGAGGGAAGGAAGATCCAGTTCTGTCACTGTAAAGACACAAAGTTTAAGAGTTAGTGAGATGTTCCTCAGGATTACAAAACCCAGTCATGGTCTACAGTGAAGGAACATAGAAATTAGAAGGTGTGGTTCAGTACACCTCAGAGGACCAACTCATGGTCTGTATGGAAAGTCTTTGGGATAAAGTTAGTATTATTCATTGTTTAAAAACATGTTGTGGACACTCACATGTTTTGTTGACATCATCCAGGATGTTGTTGAGATTGGAGCCGTGAGAAGGAATGCTGGTTTTGTTGAGTTCCTCACTGATGTTGTGTAGTCTCACCAATGCATTGTTAACTGTTTGGTTGACGTTAGAAGCTTCTTCTTTGGTTTGGTTAATAAGGGCCCCAATATCATCTAAATAAAATAATCAGACAATTTTAGATT
>JBAJNP010003983.1:0-35978 GCA_036877545.1 Yasuhikotakia modesta
TTTTTTTAATAAACAGTGAAATATTTAATAAATAATAAAATAATTTTATATTTTAATTTCATGGTTTTATTTATGTTTGTTTTATGTTCATTTATTTGTTTATTTATTAATTTTTTTGTTTGTGTTTATTTTAATAGGCGGTGTCAAGATGTGCTGGGCAGTTATGACAAACATCATCAGATATTATACTGGACCATTATGGAGGGTAAGTAAATGATGACTAAATTGTTGGTTGAACTATTCCTTTAAAAAGTCCTTTAGCCTTGTTTGCTAACACTGTTTTGATGACACCATTTGATGACTAGTTATCAGATGGGTTAAGAAGACAGAGATTAACTCACCTCGCTGACAGGATAATGACTCGGGCCTCCAGCTCTTTGGCTTCCTGCAGGAGAGCCGTCAGATTTGTGTCTTGGCTGAACAGGAGCACTTTCTCTGCCTGGGATTAGGATACAACATTAGTCAAGTAGTTGCTTTATCCCCACCCTGAACCAATCAGCGCTGGCATTTTCTCTCTTTTTCTTTTTGGGGTGTGGGGAGAAATGGTGGGGGTGAAAAAAATGAAGTAAAAGAAGTTTCTGAGATAATCTGCTTAAATGAAGAAAAACTTAAGTAAGCTTGGAGCAGCAAAAAGTTCTGCATTTTCACATGCAAACTGAAGAGAATCAAGATTCCAAGGTAGAGCGTGCATGTTAGAAAAAAAGGGAGAAGAAGATTTGATGCAACCAGAAAGCAAAAACAGGTGGAGGTAAAGGAGGCTGGTGGTGGTGGCTTCTTTCCCAACCCAAACCCAAAAGAAAAAGGGAGGAATGTTGCAGAAAGGTGGGAGAAACATCTGGATTGTGCCTGTCCCACACGACCAGATCTCCACGCACTGTGTCAAAAGAATAGACTTGCAATCTTGCTGGCTTCAATACATGCATTCCTTTGCACAAAAATAAAAAGTGAAAGGTGGGGGGGCAATTTTTTCTATACGCTTCAACAGAAAAAAATAACCCATTCTCGATTGAAATCATAAAAAAATCCAAACATAAAGAGACGTGCTGGCAGGATAAGGATCTCTGGAAATCGGTTGTTGATTGTTTGACTGGATTCTAGTGGCTACTTTCAGATAACTTTTGGGCGGCGTGCATTGACCATGCAAATATACCTTGGGTCCTCGCTTGTTGTCAAAGGACAGTTGGTCGAGGTTTTCATAGTTCCTGTTTTTACTCTGATGAATAATGTGCACAGAGAAAATATGCAGACACAAAATATTATAAACAGTTATAAATGGTGCGCAGTAAAGAAATCCAACAATCACCACTTTTCTGCTTCAAATTGGGAAACTCTGTTCCTGGGGCTTGCAAAAACATCAACAAAGACCAGCCTGAACTATACATCACGGTTTGCACATTTACAGTAATATTTTAATGGTTTTCCCTGCTTTCATTAGCTGTTTCAATTAGTTTGTATTCACGTTTGAACTTGCCCTGAGGATGTTGCTTGTTTACAACAACTCAGAGTGGATGGTAATGTCTTCAGTTCTGTTTTATTATGATGCACAAAATCTTAATTGCTGTTTATTAATTGAGCAGTAAATCCAAGGGCAACCTGATCAAGTTCACGCCATTCTATTCATCAGTTTAAATGTGTTTGTCAATCTACCGTGAAAGAACATTGCTACAGTCCATGAAGCACAATTTGTTGCTGCCACGAGAAATGCCTGTCCAGACATGTGACTTGGAATAAATATTGTATTTCAAGTGCACTATCATAATAATGCACAACACTCAGAGTCACTAAATCTGCCCTGCTTTACAAAACATGGACTTTATCCCCCTTTTCCCATTTTCTGTTCACTATCTGTCATCTTAGTTGTCACATTTGATAAAACATGAAAGCTAAAATAGTGTATGAATGCTTTAATGTTAAAAGGACTAAATAATTAAACAGTCAAATTCATCATTGACTTGTTTATGTTGTGCTTTTTGACCACTGCACTCACAATATGGGTGTTTGGAGGCAGTAACTATTGTGGCTACTACTGTTGTGTCAACCTGATTGTGGTACTGGGTTATTTAGTATCTTATCATTTGCATAGTTTTGATTCTGAATCAATAATTATGGTCATTAATTACTTAAATTTTTATTCATTATTTCTATGTAGAAATTAACATACTGACTGTTTAACAGCAGCTGAACATATTTCCAGAAAATCTTTTGTGATCAAGCAGTAATTAATTTCAGCCTACTTATATTGTGTAAATGCCAACCAGACGGTAAACTTGGACTTCCAATGTAAACAGAAAAAAACAGCAATTAATCAAAGCCTGTTTTTCTCAAATTAAAGCTACACTCTTATGCCAATAAAGAATTAAATAGCCTGGCTGTTTCCTTAACGTATTGCAGAAGTATAATGTTATTTTCCCATGTATTCTAACACTAATGTCATTAATATGCAGCTGCAGTCAATATGTCACTAAAGTTTGCATTAATTCTAGACACAAAAAAGTTTTAAGAGCCCTTCTGCTGATGAGTTCCCAGAACAGTTGGAGAATGTGCATATAAAATCAGCTAGCCTAGGGGCTGCCATTACTGGAAATTACATTGCAAAGACATTGCAGCTGTCGTACATAAACAGTGAGATGCTAATGGGTATAGACACCTGACAAATATCTCATCTTTGCTGAATTACAAAGCGTTGAAACTTTGTTGTTATTTATGCAGCGTGTGTGAGGAACATAATTTTGCATTACACACATTTCGTGTTAAATGCTTGCACAGTCCGTGACTGCTTCATTTTGAAATATATTGTGAAATACAGCATGTACTCTGTGATGGTTAATATTGTGGGTTGTGAAACACAACAGCTTCTTACAACCACAAAGAACACTTGATATATCACCTCCAGCCTGTTACCAGGAAAATAACTGTTACAGCAAAATGCACCAAAACTCAAATCCCCTGTTGTTTTTTTGCACAGCCCCAGGTTGAGTCCCTCATTTTGCTCCTGTTGTGAACAGACAAGTAGGAGAATCTGACTATGGTAAAAAGCAATGTGAGATGAGTAGAAAAGTACAAAGTTTTGCAGATAAACCACTTCAGACGCCGTTGATGCCTTCGTCAAATAATGTTAGCCAATGAAAAGAAATGTGTTTAGACAACAGAAAAAGAAAACATTTAACATATACAGAGGACCTCTAAGGTTTTGATTACAGAAACACCCACTGACTTACACGCACACTTGTTTACAGGCTGGGGAATGTGAGCCAGCAACCTACACATCTCACCTTCGTCTCTCTCTCCTCCAGCAGGGTTTCCAGTCTTTTCTGTGCGGCTCGCCCCTCGTGGTCGTCACTCACAATCAGAATAATATGATTCCACTGGAACTCACGCATCATGTCAAACCACACCTGGGCCTGGTGAGAGTAGGGCGGCACCGTGCGCAGGAAGGAGAGATGGATGCTCTGAAAGAACGGGTGGAGGAAAAGAACTGTCTCTCGAGAGGCTACACAAAGGCCTGAAGCAATTTCAGTTCATTAGAATTTAATCACTTTAACTGTAATTAATTTAGGGACAGTTCCCAACATCCCTCCTTAGTGTGCTGAAATGCCACAGGGCAAAGATTATAAGTGAACGTTACGTCTGTGGGAATCTAGGAGGGTCCATCGATCATGACGCAGTGGATTTCTGACAGTTTTTCATTTAGAAACTCTAAGAAAGGACCAGATTAGAACTGAAAATGAGTAAACTTATATACCGTTATTCAGCCTAAATGGAGAAACAGAAAACTCAAAGTTCTCTATATTATAACTACACAAGGGCTTTACGCTGCTATATCCTTCAGAAAGGATTTTCAGACTTTAAACTCCAAGAAATTCACTGTGATGGGTTGCAGCTGTGATGAGGAAAGCATAACGCAGGCAGAACAAATGTACTGGGCTGCAGGCCCATGTTAGCTGCTGGTGCTCACCTTGTCCGAATAGATGGACATGCGGGTGGTGAGACCCACCACAGGGATCCGGTAGAAGCCTGCTGTGTAGGACACCGGTGTGGGGGTCAGGTGGTCGTTGGACTGGGGTGGGTGGCTCACCAATATTGCATAAACCTGAGGACATTCACAATCTTATTGAGGAGATAAATCTTTAAAAAAAAATGTAGTCAGTCACTGTTGATTAGATTTTGTCACAGATGTCCAGCTCTAAACTATGGGTGTTGTTTACAGAAAAGACACATTTTTTCAATTAGATTTTACATGGAATTCATTTTTCACATCTGTTCACAGGTGTTTTTCCATGTTTAACACTGTGTTTTATCATTTAAACCAAGCTGGTTTAGTCTGTATATTATTAATGCATTTAATAATATTTTATTTTAATACCCAAAAGAAATTCTATAGTTTTTTTAAGTTGCAATTTCTACTGTCAAAAGTGTTGATCCAGGTGTGACACAACTTGGATGGTAATCTGTGTTACAGCATTGAAATCTATAATCTCTCCCTCGCTGTGCAATATTCTGCTACAGCTTTTCCCATCAGAACAAAGCAGCTGTTATCTTTGGGGCGCCATGTTGGCCTCGTTTCACGTTTTTCATTAAATAGACGATGTGGCCCTGGGGTGCCACAGCTTCTTGCACAGAGGTCAGTGATGTTGAACGGTTTCCCTTCTGCTGTCATTTGTATTTACTTGACGCCACCACATGAATTACAGAGTGCCACATATATAGAGTCAAGTATTCAGGCTTAGATCATATAAACTCGCAGCGTTACTGCCTTTCCAACATGGCAATTCGAGGCTGCGAATGCTTACTCATCGGTAAGGTCAAAATGGACCCCTATCCCCCTCCCACCGCCGGATCCTGTTGAATGTTGTCATTTTTACGAAGTGCTTTAATAGTCAACAGCATTTCTGTTTAGCAAACATATAAAGTTACAGTTCTTAAATGATCATCTGTTTTAAATGAATGTCCTTTAAAAACGCACGTGTTTTCTCTGCGGATTTTGTAAGCAAAAACACACTCATGTCGTTTTTCTAAGTAAAACGTACTTTACATAATTACAAGAAAAAATCTACATCTTGCTGACAAACTAACATAACAATAAAACAGCAAAAAATAAAGCGTTAATAAATGAAAGTTAAAGTTTCGTTTCAGCCTTCGGTGTTGAATTTTGGAGCAGGCAGTCATCAGAAACGGTAGGTATTGTTTTTAATCATTATTATAATAATAATTATTATAATTGTTATGATTAACTAGTATTACTATAACTGTTAGTATTATATTTAGATAGATAGGAACTTTATGAATTGAATAGATCGTTTACAAGCGTTACCTGGTTGGAGATGAGGTCTTCGCAAACGGACAGTGCCATTTGGATAGCGTTTGGTTTATGAGTGACTGAAATTGCGTTCATCTTGAACTTATCTTTGCCGTATAAATTGTTGGCTTGGGTGACAGCGTCCTTAAACACTTGTTCATATCTCTTCTGGCTCAGGACAGCCCCGATGTTTACGGTCTTCGGTTCGCACCCACCTCTCGCACAGGAGCACGAGATAAGGAAGGCGAAGAGAACCAGACGCATTTTGCCCCGGATCTCAGGGGAGTCAAGCTGAGTGCCCTGTGGAGGATGCGTGTCGGTGTCCGTTTGGTAGACAGTTCCTCTCACTGCGTCCTCTCCAGTAGCACTGGAATGTAATCGCCTCAATTTACTCCCCTGAGGAATGGGCTTGATTCATGCACTCCTTGTGTACTGATAGTAAAACCGGTTCACATTCACGAAAAGCATGTCAACACGCATGTCTATATAACGCCGCTCCTGTTGATAGTCGTCTAACAGATTCTCATCCTCTCAGTGTGTCCCAGGAGAACGTGAGAAAATCAGTTTTGCAGTGTTTAAAATGTCACTTCTTTAGTTCTTATCGTGACTGAAAAGCAGTCGATGTTTTTCATGCACGCCTCCGGTCCGAATGACCTGATGCTCTGGGAAAGACGCTGTCCTTGGTGCTGAAAACCGTGCCCGCGCACTAATGCGCGCTCACTCACAGATTACGCCTGATACCACTGAGCTGTCACGGCTGGATAGACTTCAAAACATTTGTGCTAAGGTGAGGTAACGTCTCTGCTCAACGATGTGTCGTCTGACTGAACCGATTGAACCGATTTTTACGTGACGTTGATGTTTGTAGTCACACGAGACAAGTTACACATTATACGTAGCCAGTGTGTATTTGTTATGTGTAAAGTGGCAGGGCATTTTCACAATAAACATAATTTCTATATGTAATGTATTTGTTTGGCATCAATTTTGTTAAACAATTATGATACCACTAATGCACATATTCTGCACAGAGAAACAGATTTATGAAATCAAATCATTTATGCCTTAATCGGTTGTTGTTGGTGAAACACTCATATGTGTGTTTATTATTTACCGTCCTCTTGTTTTTACACATCAAAACTTAATGCCTTGTTTGTGTCTTTGTAAAATGTGTAAATTTAAACGTGTTATGATTATTGTTTACATGCGGCATCGTCGATGAACTTTCATTAAAAAAGGAAATKTTTAACCTAACCCTAACCCTAACCCTAACCCTAACCCTAACCCTCGCATAAAAATAATCAATGGAAGCTTGTCTCCATCTATCTCCCATAGATAGCTCCGGAACAGGCGCCTTCAAGTGCATTGGAGAAATTCAACGAGACCCCGTTACCAAGGAAACAAGCATCTCAGACTCTTTTTCCAGACACCATAACTGACAATGATGAAAAATGCATGTGTTTCCTTGTAGATAAATGAAACAAATGACGCTCATTCCAAATGACAAACATCACTATTACGCATGCACATTTCTGTAAGACAAATGAAATTAAACAAATAAATAATACATGTATTCTGCTGCCACGGAAATGTTTCATTATGATGTTGCATTTAGATTACATCATTACTGGCGGCTGGAAGGAATTTACTCATGGTCACAGATAATAAATCTGCAACTTCAGTCAGGCGAAGATGAAATTTTAAAGGTCTTGTTAATTTACATGTCAAACTTGGAACTGGCGCTTTTATGCATTCGTTCAAATGCAGCCATTTAAGAGGTATGACACAAACTGTAACTACATTATTGGCCAGCCTAAGTAATTTAAGCAAAATAATTGGCTTAACAATGGCCAATAGAATACATGCACTGAAGATATAAAGCCTGCTTTTTGTGTGCATATAGCTTCACATACCCTGTGCTTTGCATATTAGTCACACCCTCACAATTACATGCAGAGAGAGATTATGACATGACATCTGCAAACAACAGCAATGCACTATACATATCAAATAACCATCACTCTCTCTTAAAGACACACCTAATCAACTTTCTACCAGCATTCTAAGACTATTTTCTTCACACAATAAAGATATGTGAGCCATGGAAGTGGATTCATCCGACAGCAATACACACGTTACACAACATTACACAACACATTGTGCTGTGGATCCCTATGAGACATGGAAATGTGAATAAGGGGAGACGACAGCTGAACTGCTAGTTAGATGCTCCAGGCTCTCAATAAATGATACCAGCAGAGTTTGTCTTAAACTGGGTCTCAGCTCTCAAAGTGTCAGCTTGGATCATGTAGTGGTAATGCAAAATATGTGCTGCGGTGGTTGTTTGATTGGTTTCAGTGTTTCATTGATTAACACTGTTATGTCTCCTACACTCACACAAATATGAACAATATCATACATGTGTAACTGCATTAAAAATCTACTTAAAGCTCTGTGACATTGTTTGTTTTTAAGGCATGGTTGGCTGTCTAAGATTGTAATATTCCTCTAGGTTAAAGTGAGAATCCTGGATTTAATCCAGACTGTAATGTTTCAGCCATTTTTCTGTTTCAGCCAACTTTTTTTGGGGGGAACATGTGATTTATAATTTAAATTATTTTACCACAGGCAAAATATCCTACACGTCTGTTTAATTATTCTTAACTGTGTCTAAGTAAAAGGCGTAACTCATAAAGATGCTAGGCAACAAAAACAGACACAGCCTTGTGATGGTGCTCTAAGTGCGAAGAAATTGGACATTGGATTGTCTTTATCACTTCTGACAAGCCCTGAAAAGTGTGGAGGACCAGAAGCGCATTATAAGTGCATGCAACATTTATACCCATACGCTTGTCTCCTCCACACTCAATCTGGCAGAGATTCAGAGTGGAGACATTAGCAACACAATAGATAATGACTTGGGGTTTAACTGTGCAATAATTATAGAAAAACGGCATGGTTGTGATTTCTATTATGGTGGAAAAAGAACGTTCTCAGAAGTAAGGCAAGATGGTTCTGTGTACAGCAGCATTGTTTAATCTGCAGTTAAGATAAAAAAATGGTTTCCTCATTTAGAAAACGATTTGGTTGATCCCAATTATTATTTACTATTTTCACACGTTTTTACACACCGGGTTGAAGCACAACGCTGAGTGGCAGGGAAACGGCTCCACCTAATGGCCATTATATTCCATTAAGTCACAACGGCATCTATTGAACCTCAGTGTCCATCTGTTTGTTTCTTGTTGGTATTTTGCTTAGGACTGAGTACACAGCTCTCGCTGTAAGAGATGTTATCTGGATGCTCTTTTCTCCCTGGTATCTGCCAGCAGCTCTTTCATACCCCCTTCCCTTGAACAATGAATGAATCTGATATGAATAAGCAGCATCTCTGCATTAATGAATACCTCTCAACAGACTAATTATATGGCACATTGTACAGCACAAGAGCTTCGGGAAGTGTACAGGCTGGTTTGTTTGCATTTTTAGCTTGTAAAAGACACAAGCTGCAATAGAGGATGATTTAGAGGCAGCCGTTTGGTTTTTCTGCATGTATGTTTTCGATGTTCACTGTTATTCTGCAGGAAAAACATGTAAGAATTTATGTACCTACAACAAACTTATTACCTATATTTGTTGGTCACATCATATACTGGTGACACAGAGGCAGAGCTTTAGGTTTTGCTTTTATATTTGCATTGCTGGCATGACTGGCAAAGACAGTTTTAATAGTACAAAATGTTTCAAAAGCCATAAGTATAACATTATCTTAAAATTTGTCCTCACAAACAAACATTCGCAAAAAAAAACATTTATTCTGTATTCTAGTATATTTATTCTGGAGAGCAAACTAAAACTGTTGTTATTTTAATACTTAGTCTAACTACAGAGCAAATAAACACACAAAAGATAAACACAAACAATAAACACACTGTCTCTGAAGTCCCGCGCATGCGCTATGCCCACACGTCGCGCTAAAGCCGCTACTTGCTTGGGTAGCTGTCGCCGCATATAACTTCACACCTTACTGCAAAACTTGCAGTGATCTTGTGACATCGAGGCAGATGAGTGAGCCAGTATCTTTTTCCTAACTAAACATCAGCGCATTAACCCTTTTGGATGAATCGTGCACTGGGGTCATTACAGATATGAAGTTAATCGTCTGCGCATACAGTTCAGCAGAGTTAAAGGTCGCGGGGTGCGCAAGGTGGCGACATCTTGAAGTTCACACTCTGTGCGGTTTTAAATGCATGTTTTTTTATGCTGCGGTTGTTTAGAGCCGATCGGATTATCGTAAAAATAGATGCCAAACGAAGTCATGATTGTGAGCCAGATTTTGATGCTTGGTTAGTGTGAGCACAGATGAATGTCCTGTGAAGTAGTACATGGCCATTGAAATAGCCATTAAAGTTGGAGATTTATTAAGCTACTTCATTTAAATTAAAGCTGTACCTTTAACACCCATTTATTTAAATTATGATTTGTGTGCTTTATTCATACAATCTCAGGTCAACAATAGTGAAAGTATGGAGGAGCAGATGGCGTTTTTCAACAAACAGTAGCTGCGTTTGGGTGAAGCCCAACAAGATGTGTGTGAAGGAAATTGAGCGCTTAGGAAGGTAGGCTTTCTTAAGACTTTCTAAGAAATTATCTTGGATGATATTTTGCATACTGCTCTGATCTACTCAGATTTTGTCTCGTGTCTGTTAGGAGCTGAAGATGAGGCAGGCATCTTGAGGCAGAACTCCCTTTAGCAGAATCAGAGACGTGATGCAGCCCAACAGCGCATTACTGACCTGGAGACCCAACTTGCCAAGAAAGAGCAAATCATCCGAGAGCAGAAGAAACTTCTGGAGAATGTCAGAAACCAAGCCATGTCTGAGATGATCTGAGTCTTCATAGTCTGTTGTACTCAACAGTTTCTTCAATACTTAATCTTGTGTCTATGCCCAAGCAGAGAATATTATTCCTAATATAGAATCTTAATATACTAGCACTAGTATTCTTAAAATATAATTTTCCTAATATGAGTAGATAACTTATTCTTTCATGTCATTTTAATACATTTGAAAACTCATTCATATTTCATGGCACAGAAACTAATGATGCGCATGACAATATTAGTTACATATTATTGATAGTTGGTATTTATACAGAATATGCATTGGGTCTGTTTAGCACGCTGACTACCTTTTGGTGTGAGATTTATGAGTGTAATTATTTTATACACTGTTTTGTTGTTTCTTTCAGGGAGCAGCTGCAGGCTTCAGAGAACAGGTATTTGGCTCAGAAGAGCATCACTCAGGCATTACAGTCAGAGCTGCTTGAACTCTACAGCTAAACAGAGCTCAGGAACCTAAACAACAGTTCATCCAATCAGGTGTTTCTAAACACAGCAGTTCCACCAATCAGAGCTTGGTTTCAGTCATGTTCCATTACATCCCAAGCTTCTACTGCATAGATTCATCCACACTTGCAAATTCTGCTAGACTTCTCAAAACATTAACCAACACAGACATATGATGTTTTGCTGAAGTTTGAAAAGAAATTAGGAGAAACATTTTCTTTTTGGATTTAGGCCAAATGGCAAGAGTTCTGGCCCATCTGCTTCATCTCCATCAGCCGAGCAAAAGAAAAAGAGCAAGCTGCATGCAAGTTTCAGTGTTGAAGTTCCCACAGCGCTCATTAATGGCAGTCAGGAAGAAAATATTTCCGCCCTCGCTCACTCATTTTCCACCCTTCTTTGCGACTTCCCCCTGGCAGTTGGCTCCTGCCCTAGTACAGGAAGCTTTTTGGGTAAGCGTGCCGGAGAGCTCTTCCGCAACAAGAGCGAGAGCCACCTGCCTACCTCAGGATCTTAAGATTGAGTCAGAAGATTACCTTCAGGTAACTTGGCGCTTAAAGAATCTAATGACCAGACTGACCTGCAGCCCATGAACCGGCCCCAGGTGCATAACATTCAGCAGAGGAGGCAGCAGGATCTGCGAATAATGGACTACAATGAAACCCATCACCTGATTGTCCACAACTAGCGAATATTTTAGACCAAGAATTAGATCGCACCACTCAATTGATTGGTCTGCTAAGTTTTAGTTCATTTTTAAAGCTATGTTTTACTACAGAGAAGCCAAAAAAGTCACTTTACAGGGCTGAACTGATCCAGCTGCATTTGCCATATGGTCATTAAAAAGTGTCTCACACACGTCCTGTTAAATGTTATACAGTTAACTGTTAATTCATTATAATTCAGTATGTTTTATCTTTAATTGCCATTCACCATATGGCTGAGGCGATTTTTTTTTGTATGAAAATTTGGTTACTCTGTCCCCACTGTATAGCATATTTCCTGTTGTAGTATCTCTGTTTTTCAATCATTTTCAATTCCCTTGAGGCAAGATAAGTAACATTGTTAATTACTGCTAATGCATAACATCATGTGATTACAGCAGTCACTTGCCCTGTTTGTGGCAAGTGCTGTATAAAGCCTGATAAAAATACAAATAATTTAGTCAAATAAGAATGGCATATCCTTGCTAAGGCTAGTGTGCTAATGCTAAGGCATTGCCTTGTTTGCCCTCGCCTGCAAGGAATGAGCAAGGAATGTTGTGTTGTAGGTCAAGGAATAGATTTTATTTATGTGCTTTAAAGTATCAAAGTTGTCTAATGCAATAATTTTTAGCAAAACACTTCATGCCAGATCTAAAGTTTCAGTGATTGGGAAGAGTAAGGTTTGTGTTTTTGCTGCTTGACAAAGCAATCAGAGCCTTATAGAACACAAGTTACGCTGCTTTGGGTGAATTTAGTGCATTTATTAAGATCTTCCGACAGCTACAGCCATCAAAAATCATATGCTGTGTCTAATGCGTATGCTAGGTTGAAAGATCTTGACTCAAAATATGGCTGCTGCAATGAAGTGACAGTACATTCAGAAAAGAAGCTGTTCGCTATGAGCCTCTTCTCTAAAAGGCTTCCTGTTTTTTTATTTTCTGTGCGTTACTAAGGTCAGACCCCATCTGTAAAGAAAAGGCGAAATAATGGGCTGCAGCTGGCTGAAGTAAAAGCACTTTAATTTAAACTCAGGCTTCCTTAAAATTGTAGAGCAGTACACTAGTAGAGCAATAGGCTTGAGTCTTTATAAAAAAACTTGCCCCAGGGATTTGTTTTCAGTGCAAGACAAGGGTTGGAATATGTTAACCACTATGGTAAAAATAGCTGGTTTGAGCCTGCCAGCTAGAGAAATGGTTTACAGTGATCTGTGAAATACATGAAATTTGCTTCTTTTTTCTTTATCCTTTGACCATACCTATCACACGTCATTATTAATGTGATCTTGCAGCCTTTGATCCATTTTAATTTCACTCATCGCATTTTTAATGCTAAAAGTGCTTTCAAACACTTTGTTGTTGCACAGAATGCCTTATTGAAAAGAATGGGATGCCTGTCTGTGACCCGAATCATTTGTTGAAAGTGATCTCAACCATGGTACAGTTGGACATGTGTAACAGGTAACCAGGGACTCCCTGTTTAGAAATACTATTATGGAATTCAAGAAACACGCCTCAGCTTTGTTCTTCTACTAGTTAAGCTATGATCAACACAAATAAAATACATGTTTTGCAAATCTTCATAGTCTTTTATAGTTTGAATTATAAAATGCTAATCATTTGGGTTTTAATACTTGCATACTTGTATTAATACTTAAATACTTGCATAAAGTGGTAATTTAAGAAGGAAGGAAATACATGTTTGGTATTGATGAAGGATATTATCTCCTCGTATTGCCTGGTGGCTTCCAGGCTGGTTTTCCTGCATGCCAGCCACCTGCACCCGTATTCAATTTACGAGATTTGTTACTGGCACTCTTGCCAGGGTCTGCAGACATCCCCGAGTTCTCTGACACTTTCTGCTGAGGAGACGTTCCTGTTGCCGTGGGAGTGAGGGGCTGAGTTGCCCCTCTACAGTGGGTGGTGAGCAGATCTAGAGCCAGTGGGATCACACTCACAATTCCACCGTAGTAGTTCCTTGCCTCATCACAGCTCAGGCGATTTATCTCGTTGTGTGGATAGCTGGTAAGTAGGAAAAATGGCACAGCATTAGGTTAGATTACCGTGCAATGTGGCAGTCATTCATTCTGCTGCCATCTCTGTTTGAAACAAAGTGCAGTTACTTTAAAGTCAAATGAAGACAAATTGTCCCAACAGATCAGATTTAATTAATGATAAAAACACGCTTTGGATAAAAGCTTCCGCCAAATGAATAAATGTAAATAATCTTACCATTACGGTAAGTTCTGTTTACACACTAATGTCAATCTAAACACAATTCTGGATTAAATACTTGTACAGTGTCTGATTTTTTTACCTTGCTCTTAGCTGGCTGATGTTACTGTTGGGGTCCAGAATCTCCCTGCAGGCATCCAGACCCTCACAGGAAGTGTTTTGGCTGGACAGTGAAGACTCCATAAGTTTTAAAACGGCCCCAAGATCAGAAATGATTTCCAAAAAGAGGGAGAAGATGCGTCTGTCTGTGGCGTTGCTGCAGTGATGGGTCATGTACTTTTGCACCTGCAGAGGTACATGATTATTATTTACAGGTAAAAATACACTTAACATTACACACAATTTTACAGTGTAAGTATATTCAGAAACATTAATAAACCATTATTAATTTGCATTAAGATCAATGCATTATTGTCACATATAGTTATGGTTAAAAATAGTTTTCATCGTGTAAAATGGACGTCATTGTAAGTAACCTGTGTGACGGTGGAGACGGGCTCAGTTTTGTCTCTGGCATGATCTCTCGATCGCTCAAGAGCTGTAATAAATATGAATTGCTGCTGTTTGAAACGCTTATACTTTTGGTCAGTTGAGTGCAGTTGCTCTCTGACGTCGTTCATCTCAGTTGACGCACTCATCCTGCGTAAAATAAGTAACAGGAGTGCAGTTTTGGATATGATGCATATACGAACTATGATACACAAAGCAAAAATATGGCCAAATATGAAGATACAGTAATGTAGTTCAATGCTAAAACAAAGTTTACCTGTTGTATTTACCTGTATTAATACGCACACTGTTAGCATATCAAATATCTGGCAGCTGCTACAATGTATCTACTTTTTCCTGTTGAAAAAATAGGTTGCTTGGCAACAAGGGTAGTACGCTATCAGGTTTGGAGTATGCATTGAGACGCGTGGCTTTACGTCACGCCGACAACCGAACTATACTTAATGGTCATTGGCTGACCAAGTTACCACTGGCAACAGCCATCAACAAACGCGTGCGCAAAGCTAACAGCGCCGTCATTACGTTTTAAGGTAACAATAAATACATTACAAACTTAAAATAACATCCCACCATTACAAATTTACATTAACATCCCAACGATAAGCAGTTAGAAGGTTTTCGTTTTCGTCATCGTTACTAAATTACTAAGTCCGACAACAAGTTCCGTCATGTTCGCCGTTTGTTCGCTATATATTCACATCGTTTCGTTCGTGTTCATGTTGTCTTTTGGTCCACTGTTAGATTTTACGGTGTCTCTCTGTGCCTGTGCGCGTGTCTTTCTAACATAAACTACATGGTAACAACTATTTACAGATTTCCATGTGGTGACCTCTCTGTGTCGTTTTGTGACGTGCAGAGATGGATGCAAACGTAAGACCCCTCAGAATCCCCCCCGAGATGGCCATTTACGCGGAGAAGCACGAAATATTTGACTTGGTCCAGGTATAGGAAATTTTACTAGGGAATGTTAAGAGATGACTAGGGAGGACGTTTTGATCAAATGAATTGCATGCATTTGCAGACACTAGTGAGAAGTTTGATGGTGGACAAACCGGACGACCCCATTCAATACCTGATTAATTTCCTGCAGAGGGACAGTGTAGATGGTAAGATTTCTGCAATTTTACAAAATTACAAAAGTCATGTATTTTTACTACCGCTAGATGGCAATGTCCTGCATGGTATCACATAAACGAAGCATTCGCCTTATAAAGTTGGAGTAGCGCACATATTGAAGTATTTATGTAAAAGATCGTTTTTATCATTGCTGAATGACTATCTGTCATTCATCACCTGCCTTTCACCTAGAAAAGGTTTAAATAAATGAACCGTTATCTTGCATTACATATAGATATTAGACAATTTATTTATTGTAACAAAATGTATCTGTTTCAGTGCCAAGAATCATGTTGCTAGGCCCTCCAGCATCTGGAAAAAGAACCATGGTAAGTGTCTTGTTTTTATTGCATAAGTACTGAATGGGTCTTTAAAGTCAGTTTTCAAAGATAGTCTAACTATCTAAATTTAACTGTTGTAGTGTGGTGACTGTCTCTATTGTTTATGTCTTCTAATGTGATATATAACATTCATATAGACATGCACCCTGTTTAACACTGTCCATTACATCACAGCTTCTTGTAAAACTGTGTTCCTTGTAAATAATTCTGCACAGGGGAGAATTGGGTTAATTGAGGAGGAGCTGTAATGACAAAGCTGCTTTCAAAAATCTAAATACACAAATGCGTTCCCTATCTGACAGTGGGTTTGTATGGTGATTGCTTTACAAAGTATTTAAGATATCCAAATACTTTCTAAATGCTTTTATTATCAACATTTGTGTGTAATAGCCGTTGTTGTGTATTCAAGTAAACACAATGCAACATTCGGCAACAGTCAAATGCATTGTAAAGTTATATTTTTAACTGAAAGGTTGAATTGTGTTCTTAGAACAAGCATAGGTTGACCCATGTGTTTTATATGTTCTCAAGTTTTATAATAAATACTTTTTATAACAATTTATGTTGGCTAAAATAATGGTTTATTATGTGTATGTTTCATTATTAAATATTTTGTGTTTTGTGTGTATTTTGTATTACATAGAGCATAAGAGTTTGTACTCACTTTGTTGAGTATTGTTTGTCACTATAAACCTCTGCCTCATCGAACTTATATATTATCCATTTTTTGTTTATATATTATATACAAAATATACAACATCCACTGTTTTCATGGCAGATACTGTATACACTCGTCAGACCTTGTTCTTTAGCACAGCATACACTTCAATAAGTCCTCTGAGTATTTTGATTTCTGTCAGTGTTCCTACATTTGATATGCTGTTTCAGATTGTCCACTTTTGTCTTGCCGCAGGCCAAAAAGTTGTGTGAGCGTACACAGGCTAGTCACATAACTCTTAGCAATATCCTAAAGGACGACACTGACCTGACCCGCGCTGCACAGCAGTACCTGGAGAAAAAACAGGTGGAGTTTATTTTTCTCTGTGTCAGTTTCTGCTACTTCCTTTTTAAAAACAGATTTTTAACTTTTCCTTCTGAATTAGGCCTAAAACTGGGAAATTCACATTTATGTGTGTGTGCGTACAACATGTTAGTACATAACTGCAAATTATCTTAAGAGAAGAGTGTTCTGAAGTTAGAAAGTGAATGTTGTTGGTTCATATCTGCAGATGTCTGTAATTGGCGTCTCTGTGGGATTGTAAAGACATACAAGTGATTTTAACTGAAGTCTGATCATGCAAATGCAATGCAGGCTGGTTATTTGATAAAACAGGAGTTGAATAGAATTAGAAGAAGAAAAGAAAGAGATCTGCTTAGAAAAAGTCCCTCCCAATGGTTTAATTATTCTAATTATCCTCTCACTTAAACTCTCTATGGCCTTGAGTTTAAAATAGAACGTTCCAAAAGATTCCAATTATTATCATTTTCGCAAAATTCACAAAGGAGAGCGAGATGAAAGCAGCGGAGGATGTCATAAATAATTAGAGATTCGTGGGCATATTTGAATGTATTTGTTTAATAATTATTGCATTGTTTTCGTGGACAGTTGTTTACTAGTGAACTAATTTATTGCAGGTATGTTTTGTGTGGGGGTTTAAATGCTATTGTAATGTTTGTGAAGAGTGTCAGATGTGACAAATATTCTATATTATGTCTTTTCACAACATAAAATAAAAGATTATTATCTTGAATGTTTTATTTAAAATATACATGATGATTCTCAGATGAATTGTTGGTTTTATTGATCTGACAGGAGATTCCCAAAGATCTTTGGATCCAGTTGATACAGCAACGCCTATCAAAAATTGATTGTCTTAGACGGGTAAGTATTTATTTTTAAATTTTTTTAAGTTTTTCAATAACTTATACGTTTTTCTGGCCTGAAATAGTTGTATGCAATATAAGTGTTTTCAAAAACAACAAATGCAGCCCCCAACAGTTGGGACTGCGTACATTTTTCTTTAATAAGCATAATACATCATATACCCAAATAATGTATTGTTTGTTTGTTTTGTATTTGCACTCAACCCCCTATGATAAGTAATTAGGCGTGTGTTTCTTGGTTTCCCTTGAGGAATGCTGGGAAGGGTGTGAAGGAATGTAAGACTTCCACTGACTGCTGGTGAGGGTTCTTTGAGAAACGCTTTCATCAGCAGGGCCCTCACCGGCTGCCAGATACATGTGATCTCAGTTCTAATGCCACTTAAGAGCTTCACCACTGAGGTGTCCGTTCACACGCCTTTTCAGATCTCACGCCTTTTTTGATTTCACCTTTCATCTCCCCATCAAATCACACAATCAATCACGATCTCCCTGATCGCGCGTTTCTCTGAAGTGTCAGTTTCTCCCGGGCTACCGCGCGGTGAAATATGTAAATCATTCAACTCCAAACAGTGTCGTCTTTTATTCCTCGGTAAACTCAGCAAATTGGCTTTACTTAGCCAAGAATCCCATTGCTAAACTTTTTCGTTTGCCATCTTTTAACTTTCACCTTTTAATCTCAGCAGTTTGTGATTAGCGACTCCTTTTAATCTAGTAATGGATGTTTATCCCTTCAGGCAATCTGTCCGAGAGTGTTTTATCAGGTAATTTAATTATTTTCCTTCTTGACTGATCTGCATATGAGCAGAGGATTGAGGTTTCTCTGTAGATTCAGACACCTGACAAAGTATCCGTGGCTCGCCGCGAGGAGCCTTCATCTCGCGGTCTCCTGCTTCGCACGTGTTTAAACGGGCCAGAGAAGGAAATGATTGACACATCACATTAGCGGCGGAGGCTAGACAGCTAAGCTTAATTGCCCCGCCACTGATGGATGGTCGCAAGCGCTCGTCTACCTGTTTTTCCAAATTAAGCAACATTGAATGTTAATCATGCCTAATCTAGGTCATCTAGTTCATCTCTGCCTGTCACTGCCTCTCAAGCTGTCTTAATTCTCTCTCTCTGTCTCGCTCTCACGAGGCCGCTGTTTGTAAAACTTTAGACTCGGAAAATGAAGGCTGGGAGCAGAGGCGATGAATAGTGATTTAAAGTAAAATATCAGTTTAATGAGTGCCTTTCAGTACTGAGGGAAACGTGGATCCTGAAGTAAATGGGAAAAAAGGAGGAAGGGAAGAAAAAGGGAAAGATCACGGGGCACGTGTCTCAGTCATCCGGTTCCCTAATGAGGCTTCCAAATAAAGTTATGCCGTTTGAATTTGCATAGTGTCTGTAATTCTATTTTCAGGCAAAGGCAGGAATCTGAGGAGAGCTTGCAAATGAAATGATATTGAAACTTTTGGAGGAGAATTGTTAGCCTGAAATGGTGTGTTAGGCTGAGATGCGATATGATCCCGTTTAACAGACGTTTAATATTTGAAATCCATTTTATGTCAACCTTAAAATGCATTAAATAGTTGTTTATTGTACTCATTGTACTATTTAATGTGATAGTTCACCCATTAGTGAAAATATTGCCTTATTTACTTTTGTCATTTCAAATGTATGGCTTTTTTCAACTGTGAAATACAAAAGATGATTTTTAAACTATAATTCTAGAAAATTCATTAATAAAAAATCTATAGTTTTCTTTTAATCAGTTAACCACTGGCTCAATGTCTAGTTAGTAAAAGTGATACACTGTGTATATAAGCGTGCATATAATTGCACAAATTGTATATGTATATTATACTGTATATTTAATATATTGTATGTATATATTGTAAGCATACTTACAATAAGCCTGTGGATGGTACTAATGGCTCTATTTTATTCTAAAAAATAAAATGAAAGCACAGAGTTAGTGGTTAAGTGATTAGCAGACATCTAATTAAGATCTAATTATAAAAGTCAAGTGTGTGTTTTGCCGGCGCTCCAGCTGCCGTACTGTCTGAGTATTGTGTGGGGAGCAGAGTGTGTGTGTCAAGGTCTGGAAGTGACATATCGGGGGACGCTGCTTCTGCTCCCCTGCCTTGCCTGCTGTTAGGATGGCTGGTGACATCTGCTCCATGCATGTCCCTCCTGTGATAGCTGGCCTCACTGCAGATGTTCCGGTCCTGGGGTCTCTGTCTGAGCCCACTGCTGCAGCACCGTGGCCCCTTTTGATGTAGGGATGAAACGGAATGGAGCAGTCCACAGTGGGGCTCTGTGTTTGGGGGCGTGTGTGTGTATGTGTGTGTGCAGAGTTGTTGAGTGTGTGTGTGTGCAGAGCTGTTGAGTGTGTGTGTGCAGTTGTTGTGTGTGTGTGTGTGTGTGTGTGTGTTCAGAGTTGTGGAGAGTGTATGCGTATATACTGGGAATCCTGAGGAAGGATTCCAAGGCTTTGAAAGCTGTGTGACTAAGGCAGGTTTGGACCTTACCTAAGTCTCCTCTTTGATCTAAAGCCTCTACAGATGTATGTGACTGCAGAAGAATTTGCATGTAATCTTCTTTCCACTAGATTTCTCTGTGTATTTTCTAATAATATTTATTATTTTAGTCAGGCTTTTCTGAAAATTCTGCATATCAATACACTGAACCCACTGCAGTTGTAATACATCACAAAATAGATCTTGGTAATATTCTAGAAATATTGTATAGAAATGAAGATTGCAATACAAACTCAAACATTTCAAATCAATTCTTGTGCCTTACATTCATTTTAATAGCTATACATTTCATTTTTCTAATAAATGTAGGTAAAATATAACCAAGTTACAAATGAAATAAGACGTAACCGAGATCTTTGAAAATACAACATTGGAGCAATAAAATGTTCCTCTATGCAGAACTCAATGTGAAGCAGTGTGGTCTCTCATAACCCCTCCAGTTGTCTAGTTTGGTAGCGACTCGGCGTGTGTTTTGCTCTGCCTGTTCATGCCTGTTTAGCGCTGTGGGCTGAAGGCCTTGCAGACAGACTGTGAATCAGGCCCAGCTCGTGGGCTTCCCAGCCACAGAGGCAATCAAACGCTTAATGGGAAAGTAAGTGGGTGGAAACTTATAGGTGAAGCAAAGGATAGGTTTGCCGTTAAAGATCAAAGCCTGAAAAAACAAAGGCTGATATCAAACGCACGCTAGCAACTCGGCAGCAAAAACCCACAACTCCTCTGATAATACTTAGATCTATAAATGTTTGTTGCATATATTTATTTATTTTAAGATTATTCGCTGCAGTAATAAGTTGGCCCCTAACAAGCACTTTTGGGAGACGGTTTCTTTGACTGTTCTTTATTTTACCGCACCATTGCACGGAAGCCTTGGGATTTAGGAGACTATTAGAGAGGGAATTTTTTTATGGATTTGTAGCTAATGAATGATATGCATGCGGCTTCCTTTCTTCTTATGTTATTTTTATTGCTAAGTGAGAAGTGTGGAGAGGAGCTGGAGAATTAGGCACATTTTCAAGGTTTTTATGGATTTAACCCTCCATTTGGCTCCCTGCATGAGATCTCATATGGGCCACTTTTACTCCTTATTCATACAACAATTTACACATTCATTATTTAGATGCGTACGGGGCAGCAATTTATATGAATTATTCATATAAAATTATTCATTCAAAGCCTATTACTGTTTCTTAAAGTATTTTTCCAGGCAGGAGATTGTTTTGCTTATATGAAAACAAGTTTAAACAACAATTTAAGGACAATAGCTGACCGTGGGGAAAAGGAACCGCGAGTGGATTCATAGAAATGTAAACAGGAGAATTGTGTGTAAGTGTTTATTTAAGAAAAAAACGCAAGATTTCATCTATATCACCGGCAGAGCTGGACTCGGTGTCACCATAGTGCAGGATTATTGTTTAAAGTACATTGTTTGTTCATAGCATCTCAGGGGACGGTGGTGTGTGTGTGTGTGACATGCATTGCATTTACAGGGCTGGCTTTTGGAAGCCATTCCCAAGACACAAGAAGAGGCCCTATGTCTACAAGAAGCAGGCATCATACCGGACCATGTTGGTTAGTGGCATGTTGTTCAAACACTTTGCTTTTCCCAGCTGAAAAACAAGAGGGGAAAATCAGGACTCGATAATGAGACTGGCCAAATATCCCTCTCTGACTCTCTATCTGTCCCCAGAGAATGTGTCAGACTCTAGCAGAAGTGTTAACTCTTTCCTTACAGTGATGCTGGAAGCTCCGGACCTGGTTCTGATTGAAAGGAACTCGGGCAAGAAAATAGACCCTGTCACTGGAGGTAATGTCTGTATGATCATCACATCACTTTTCTTAGTTCACAGAGTGGGACTGTGAGACAGGCGGCAACACATACTCTTGTTAGAATGTATTTCATTATCTGTGGACCTTGACAGCACTCAACCTGTTTGCTGAATCCCAGTCGGGTCTGATGTCCTCAGGGTTTTGGAAAGCCCAGCTGTAATGAACAAAAGCCCAGCGCTCCTCGTAGATTTATGATGGTGTGGATGCAATTCCTCACCGCCACTTCCTCACGACTGCCATTTTTTCTCGTTTATTTGTGATCGCTGTTTTTGAAACTTTTTTTTGCCATATTCACTGTCATGATAAATGCTATAAATTGTGTTTTTATAATAACTTTTCACTTGCAGGGGCGTTCGTAACTGGGAACATTCTCAGAATGTTGCCTACCATACTCTAAAACGTATTAAAAATGTTCCTGCAGTAATGATAGTTGAACGTTTCTCTAACATTATTGTCTTAAGATACAATTAACTATCTTAAGTAGTTAGTGGAACATTTGAATAAGTTACAAATGTTTGAATAATGTTCTTTTAACCAAGCATTGATGTTAATACAATATTTAAAAATGTTAAACATTTCAGAAACGTTTCGGAAACATTACCTTAAACTTAAAATTGTTAGATGGGTTTATTCCTTTTTTGTTTCATTGGCTCAGTGCAGTCATCACTGATTGTGTTTCTGTGATGTAAAACATTGTGTTTACATTTATCGTTTTAGAGGTTTATCACATGACCTTTATACGGCCTGAAAGTACAGAGATTGCCCAGCGTTTGGAAACTCCCAGGACAGCAATACCAGTAAATCTGATAGCCAAGAAGATTCAAGAGTACCACACAGAAGCCCTCACTCTAAAACGCACCTACCACAACTGCCTGAAGATCATTAATGCTGACCAGCCCCACGTAGATGTTTTTGCACAAGGTAAACTTCACCACCTTTGTGCACCACAAACTATCTAAGAGTTTACAAATGTTCTTGTCAGACCATCATTCATGATTTTCCTGTGGGTGTTTTAATGACATTTTAAAATTTTTATCAAACCCTACAAATACAAAAACATAGATTATTTTTTTTTTTTTAAATTGATGCAAGTTAGGCTTTGGTAGGTCATCAAGTTACACTTCCATGTTCCCAGACATTACTGATAATATCACCTTTTCATTTCTGTGCACCTTTGACAATTGTGCTAGACAAAGATCTGCTGCCCCTAGTGTCTGGAGGTCAGCGGTGCAGGAGCTGCATTCAGAGGCATTGATTGACCTGCTTGTCAGGCACTCTGCCGGTTGAGGGGGTTGCCTCAGGCGGCTCTGCAGGCACAGACTATCCCACGAGAACCCAGGCAGGGATGAGCGATCTTCACCAATTACATTAAAGCCATCTGAATGCAACCTGTCTAAATATTATACCACTCAACTTGACAAAATAATTTTGTCACTTCTCTTCCTTTAGGTGTGAAATAAGGATAGTTTGAATATTCCACTTTGACTGTAGCTTTAAACATGTTTAAGCAGCATTTTGTAATATTCATATTGTGGTTTTTAGGATCTACTTATTCATGGATTTGATGACCAGGCGTTTTGTATTACAGATAGCAGTTTTTATCTATAACTTTGCCAATATTTTGCGAGCTCAAGCTGTATCAATATGAATGGGAAGCGATTTGAATCCATTTTCAGACAGGTTTCCTTTAAAATAATAGTTTTCTACAGTTATTTTTACTCCCATCGCTCCAAAGCATTTTGTTCTCATACATTTGGCTTATCTGGGGAGAAATTAAGGCTCATTTAGGCTCATGACACATTAGTATTAAAGTCAAAATGCTCCGTTGAGTAGCTATTAAGAAAGCGACTATGCAGCCTAATGGCTTGTGCTGTGGGCTCCATTTGTAAATTTGCAAATTGTAGATTTAGCAAAGAGTGCCATTATGTTGTAATGTTTACATAACTGCACCTGATTTTCTTGATAAATCTAATCGAAGGCCATTAAATAAATATTTGAGATAAACTCTTCTATAAAACATTCATAAGCCCAGACTGAGGCACTAACAGCAACAAGGCTGTCATCTTAAATCCTGATTAGCGCTAATTCAGCATGCGGTTTGATTGTAACATTGCTAGTTTCCCCCTGACTTAGCCTTTTAGCGCATTAACATGTTTTGCATATTAAGCATTTATCCTGTTGTTGTATAACAATTAGCAGCATAAAAGGTTGGATGAGAGGGACTCATTAGTTATGATTAGGCTGTTGTTAATCATCGCGCATTAGAACGCGGCCCAGCGCAGGTTCTAGATGCACGGCATTGTTTTGAGTGAAACCCACATTGCAAACAGATGGCCTCATGTGGATGTCACACTACAAGCAAATGGCCCCGTGGACATGAAAGGAAGACTAATGATTAATTAATAAAGTGACTTTATATTCAGTTTAGCGACAATCTCCGTTTATGATCTGAGCAAATGGGCTTTAAGGGCATCGTACTCCATTAAACATTCAGATAAGAGTATATCTGTGTTCTCATTGTGTTGAGAATTATTTGTACAGTACTGAACCATCAATGTAAGAGGAAAAAATATCCTGTAGCTGAGTGCACAAATATTTAATTTGTGATGTTTATGTGTACATAATTGTATTGATAATGTGTATAAAACCTCAGTCGTGAACTTACCAGTCAATAAATAATGTAAAAAATGTCTATCTATCATCTAATCTTTTCTATATATACCTTATAAAGATTCTCTTATACATTCCTATATGTTTGTGTTGTGTCCACATTGCAGCTCTGAACTACGTTCTGTCTCGGCATCGCTCTGCCTCGCCCTTCACTCCCAGAATTCTTCTGCTTGGACCCCCAGGTTCAGGGAAAAGTCTTCAAGCCAAACTAATTGCACAGAAATATGGCATCGTCAACAGTAAGCTCCTTCTCAGGAGTGTGATTTCACATTTAAATCAATCAAACCAGTGTCTATCTGACATTATTGAGTCCACTGTTTATGCTTTTAACTGTATTGCGTTTCATCTGCAAGGTTCAACACCCTCCATGTTACATTGTAGCGTGTCTTCTGTGCGTTGTTGTTTATTTAAAATGCAAAAGTTCTCTCTCTCTCTCTTTCTCTCTCTCTGTCTCTCGCTCATCACTGTAGTTTGTTGCGGTGGGCTTCTGAAGGCTGTGTCAGCTGATGAGAGCCATATGGGGGAGCTCATTAAACCCTACCTGGAGTCAAAACAGCAAGGTGTGCCTCTTCACATCCCCTGTACCTCCTGCCAAATGGGTCAATCACGCAGAACACTCTGTAAGCTGCGCGCAAAGTTCTGTTTCCTGCTTTTGACATAATTGGACCCCCTGCAGCCAGCCTGGTCCGTTCAGTAAACACAGCGCGCTATATTCACACCAATATTAGCGTATGGTTATTGTAGTCAAAAGTCTTAAATCATCAGATTCTTTTACTTTCTGGCAAATCTAAACAAAATCTAAATATTTGCTACTTTCTCCTTGTAACCCTTTGTTGAGAATCCATTTTGAGATAACAAGGGTTTTTATAGTTTTATTGGACAAAAACCACTCAATTCTTCATGTCTTGATTCTCAGTGAAATTGTATCCTCGTCATTGTTATTCCTTTTCCATTACACATCTTTTGTATCTGCTCAACACTTCTCTCAGAGACCGTATACATCTATATCTATATATAAACCTATACGTTATATATGTGAATATATGTGTGCAATGTGTGCACTACATACCAGCCAGAATATATATATATATATATATAGCCCCGTCCCTCAGAGAAAGCATCTGAGACTGCCAATCACTGTCTTTATCACAGCTCTGGCCTGAGCCATTCGCCTTGAGCAAGTTTTCATTAATTTAATAAAGATTCTCAAGGGATGCAGAGCATGGAAAGTAAGCGAGCGACGTGAGCAAGCGTGTATTTGATTGCATGTGTGCCTTTTTTGTTCTTTTGCTCTTTTTACCAGTTTTATTAGAGGATTAAAGAGAGAAGATGGAAAATAATGAGGAGAAGTGGGAAAAGTGGGACTGAAAAAAACACCAGCCAGAATCGAACTTGCATTTCTTGCTAGAGCACCACAACTCAGCTTCAGAATGTGTTGCTACGGCCAACCTTTTGTTAGATTTATTTTGCTAGCTTGGATCTCTATTGTTATCTGGCAACTTATTCAGTATGGTGGTTATTTAAAAGCAACAGTGATAAGAATGATAATTGTGCTAGACAGCCTTAAACAGGCTTGAGTATTGAATCTGCAATGATCATTCTCTAAACTTTAGGTTAATACGATCTGTCTGTGCACAATACATGAGTTCTTAACAGACTGCTGTAGCTGTGTCTGCTAGAAGCAACATATATTCATAAATTCATATTGAATTTATGTTGAGGAAGCAACGTGTGCATAAGAAATGCAGTGTAAATGTTTTGTTAGCTTGCCGTGTTGAACAGGGCTGTGGTATCTTGGGAGAGTGATTTCTGTGCCTCTCTCTCTCTCTGTTCTCTGTTCTTCTCCTTATCTCTCTCTCTCTATCTTAGTGACAGTGAGTGTTTGAGGCAGAGAGCTTGCCTAAATAATTTACAAGTTGATTAATGGCCTCACAGGGGTATAATTAGGCGATGGAGAGATGGTGGCTAGTGTAACCAGTACAGTGCTTTGGGGATTTAGAAAGCCGGATTATTAAGCAAACCAGAAAAAAAACTTCTATAAGAAGTGAAGGAGGAGAGACAGGGAAGAACAGGAACCCTCTCCAGGCTTCCTGATGTTTGAAGCCGGGCTGCAGAGAAAGGCAAGAGGCTGTGAGCGTTTGATGTGGAAATTGGACAGTTTGAAACCGTCGATTTTAATTTTTCACCAGCTGCAGGGACCCCCCTGGGTGCCAGCTTGCTTTCCTTAAAGAATGTAGTTCTGTTTTTCACTCACCTCATTATTTGTTTGTCCTCCATTGCTCTCAAAATCTTCCCTCAGCATTACGAGCGCCACCCTCTTCTAACACCCTTTCTATCAGATTTAAGGGGTGCCATCATCGCCTTAAACAATTCACTCATGTTTCCTGTCAGGCAGCTGTTGAAGGCTTTTGTAGTCTGAGAGGGACCCAGGAAATATCTTCAAAAGACAAAATGTACATACATGAATTTAAATCACACCGTGGCTGCTAATTATTTATCACCTCACATCTGAGTAAACCACATTGATTTCATACAGATGCAAACAAAAGTCACGTCCTTGATAATACTGGTTGATGAGATCACATATATCAAGATTATGTTTATAAATTATCCTCAGACCATCGTGTTTGATGTTGTTCTCTTTGCTGTTATCTGAACACAACACTAGATTACTGTTACTAGTTACTGTAGATGCCCGGCACCTCTTTTAAGTGAAATATGTTTAAATTCTTTCCTTTTTTCGGATGAGATAAAATTAATTTGTTTATTCAGCAGAACTGTTTGCATGTATTTCAGTTTAAACTTTCTCTTATATCAAAATGTTTAATATTTCACAAAGTTATAATATTGTTTTTCTTCCTTTAAAATCTTTTTCTCAGTGTCTGGAAGGAAGTAAACAAATGAAAGAGATTTTTCTGGGGTCTGTTAGATGTTTTACACTGTGATCTGATGCCCTACAGGGAAGAACATATACAGTATTTCAAACAAAATGCTAAGCAGGTGTGTTTGTTTGCGTCTCGTGGGGTAATCCCCACAGAATGTCATGTTTATGGCATATAGGATGAGTGTCATTTAAAGGACACCACAAACTCAATCTCAGGAGGCTCGTGTCTTGCAACAATACATTTGAGATTTTCAGTTTTTTAGATTTTGAGTTGCCCTAATAAGCTTATATTCCTCTACTTGTTTTCTCTTGTACTTCTATCAACTTGTACTGCTAGATTAATACATGCTGTAATTCTCACAGTGCCCTCCAGTATAGTTCTGCAGATTCTTACGGAGAGACTGAGCAGATTGGACTGTACCACCCGAGGCTGGGTGCTCCACGGCTTTCCTCAGGATGTGGACCAGGCAGAGAAACTCCAGGAGTCCAACTTCATTCCAAACAGGTAATCAACAGGCCCATATGGAGTTGCAGAAGGTCATCTATCTACATCTGTCTCAATGTCAACCTATAGATCTTGTATCCATCTGTTCCCACTCATGTTCACCATATATAAAGATGTCAGCGATAGAACAGGAAAACAATATATACTGTATATGAACCGCACTGTCTTGGTCTCTCAGGTTATTATTTGTGATTTGTGTCTCTTATGTTATCCTAAATAGTGAGTGTAACCGTAGGGCTCAGATTGCCCACTCAGATTACCCTTAACTCAGCTGCATTGAAGGATCTGATAGCACAGAGATTACGCAACCTGTCCTGTGTGTGTGTGTGTGTGTGTGTGTGTCGCTCTCATCAGAGAGATCACATTGAGGTTAGGCCATCAGTGAAAATAACCTTGTCCCAATTCTGTCTCCTTTGACACCGAAACAAGAGAACAAGACAGATCTGTTCTACATTCCGGATTTAAATGAGGAAAACAAGAACATTACGGTTCTCATCTGCTTGATCACCTTAGTCCCCGTGGGCCACGTTTCAACTCGCTTCGGTCATCTCCAACCATTTTATATGCTTTCTAATATTATTATGATTTGATGGCAGATGTCAACAAACAACCGCAGTGTCGATTTCTCTCAGGGCTTCTCAGGACCTTGTTTTCTCCATTAACGGCCCCTGTTGTTTGGGCTAATGGCAGGAGACCTCATTTACATAGCATTAGTGTAATTGATTCGAAGGACCATGGTTAGCCTGGCCCCGAAACAATGGGGAGATAATGTTTCCAAGGGACCAATGACAGCCTGATGGCGGCGCTGTGGCTGACAGCTTTATTAATTAACGGCTCTCTGGTTACCAGGGCTTTAGCAGGGATAAATAAGTCAGCCTGTATGGAGCCATGCCAGGGCACGAGCATTTAATAGGTGTCACTGGCAGAAGGGAGAGGGGAGTGTTGGCATACAGTACTGGCTGGATCCTTTTACCCATTTCCTAAAAGGGCTCCATTAACGGAGACTCCATTAAGTTTGTGCTTGTGTTAAGTGCCAAGACAATGTTCCTTTGGTGGAGTTCTTAGCTTATTGTCAAACTTAGGATCGGTTACTTTGTGTGGTTATTATTCTAAATGCTACTAAATGTTTAATCACACTTTAAGCTTAGTATAAAAGTGTAAAATAGTCTTTTAAAACGTTCTTGAGGTGTTATTTTGTGTTGTTGAAACATCTGAAGATCTTGTAGCTGCAGGTTGTGGATGTAGCTGCAGCAGTCGTCTGTTCCGATTACTGCTGTCTTTTGTTATGTAAAGGAAGTTATCCGATCCATGAAAGATGAGGAAAGAGGATGAGGAGGAAAAAGGACGCTCGCTGATGAACATCCCTCATCAGATAATTGTAGATCCTTCGCTCTGGTTTCTCTCCTGGCGCAAGTGTCCGATCCGCTTTCAAAAGCTGATCAGCGGTGATGGGAAGTGGCTGCAGTAACTACATAGCTGTTGGAAAATTACATTTTCCAGTAGTGTAACTGTAGCTTGTCAAGGAGACAATTAGTGTTAACAAATAGTGTTGCTACTGTTTGTTGCTACATGATATTAAGGATGAGACCTTACCAAGCCAGCAAAGGAAATCACAAATCTGTGATTCAACAAAGATTATAGAATTAACATGATCTGAGTTTAACACACATCATTTATAGTACAGTGAATGTCAGGTTTAGTAGTTGGCCATTTTGCTTATTTGTATAAGTTAATACTTAACAGTATTTACAAAAGTCCCGTTATGGAGTGATTATTTCCAGGTTGTTTTTTGGGGTTTTAGTGTTAGTTTTAGTTTAAATTTAGTTTAGTTTTGTTTCAGTTATTAGTTTTTTAGTTTTTTTCAAATTAGTTTTTTACCTACTAATACTTGTTGTGCAATGGTGTCACTTTTATTGAAATTCTCATTGTTTTAATCTTGTTTTTATATATTATCAATCATAATTAGTTACTTATATAACAGATATTGCACCTTTAAATGCTAAAGTGTTGTTCAGTGTTCTTTTTGTTATTGTAATGATAATTTTTGTTATTTGTTTTCAAAGTATTGCAGCTTAATATGATAGAGATTCAAGGTAAATTCCTGAGCAATGTGCAAAATTTTATCCTGGACTTACTGTGTGAAACTGTGTTAGAAAAGCTGAACATAGTTATTTATTGTTATACAATGCAGTGCAGTGTTATCAATAATATTAACTGAAAGCAAAAATACCAGACATTTTAACAACCAAACCATCTCCACACCCACCTTACGTGATGGTTCTCTGACTAAATGGCAGGTCATTGTTAGTTCTTCAGTTTCACTGGTCTCATTCCCACCCCTCCTGCCAGTCTTTAAGTACTCTCCAGTTTGGCTAGTCATCAGCCTCTTACAGCCATGACACGCTCACAAACAATCAGAGTCTTTGGAAGTTCTGAAATATGCATGGCTACCTGTGACAGGTAGATAAAGAAGAGCAATTAGCCATGTAATCTAAGAGTTTGGCCCAGTTGCCTGCTCTCGTCCATGCCCTGGTCTCTCTCTTTCTCTCTCTCTCTCTCTCTCTCTCGACCTGCACCGTCCTCATGCTCTCTATTAGTTAAATGTATTTCATGTGTCCGCTCTCCATCAAATCAAGCAACACTTCCTCAGATTGGCTCATTAATTATACAACAAGGGCAGCATTACACTTTAATCAGTGGTAAACATTGCCGCGGCCACCTGTAAGGAATCTTTCCCTCATTAATTTCTTAATTTGGGGAGATAGAAAGGCAGGCAGAGAGGCCGAAGGGAACGGCAGCACCGGGAGAGATCGAATGGACCGAGACCTGCATGGATCACTTCAGCTGAGCAAGTCAACTGAAGAACAAAGGGGTCAAAGGTCACCATCTACTTATACCATATACTGGGAAAGAACAGACACACACGTGCGCTGACAGCAGGGTATGCCGTGGCGCTGCTGTGCTGAGATGTTTCTGGTACAGTTTGGGATCATTTGTATCGGCTGAGTACTGTCAGGTTCTTGTTAGCTGCCTTGTTTAAGTCAGTCATTTGTTAGAGGATCTCAAGCTGTCATGTAAGAAATATCTAATGTAAATCAATTCATCATGTACGGCTCCCCCAACACAAAACGTGAGGGGAGGGGTGAAGAAGAAAGACAACACAGCCCCCCCATTCTCTCGCCTCAGACACAACACACCATCCTTCTGCTCCTCCACGTTTATAAATATTTCATGAGGAACCATAAATATTAATTCTAATAGCTTTGCAGAGTAGTTATTATTTCTTTTTTAAGACAAATATTCATTAAAAATTGAGAGAAGCTTTTTCTGAAATAATTAAGTCTACAGTTAAACACACACACACACATTATCATGCCTTTTAAACACATCAAATATCTTGCTTTTTTCAGTGCGGGGTATTAGTCAGTTTAAGCACTGTGTCTCCTTTGTCCATTTTTGAAGGCCCAGCGGTTCACAGTGGTACTGAGAGCCCGGAACACAAAGACATTTAAATATTTTATCAAAAGCACCAACTAGTATCTCTCTCTCCCATTCTGTCCTTCCATCTCTTACTCCTTTTGTGCAGCAGAAGGTCTCGTACTGTATAAATCTGATCATCGCAAAATTTCACCCCACTACAATTTCAGTCTGGGTTACATTTTCGCAGGGTGCTTGGAACCTCCTTGGGTGTCTAAGAACTGAATGGGGTTGTGAAGGACAACTGTGAGGTTCTAATCCTCTAGAGACTTGAATAAAATAATTTGTAAAAATGCTGCCATGTGACGCTCTTACCTGACCACACCATCAAACCCACTTTAGTGTCTGAACAATGTCAAAATGGACTCCAGACAATGACCCCTAGGTAGACACCCAAAATTCCTGTGTTTCTTTCTTGGCCCAGGAGACTATCCTGTTTTCCATTATTTTACTTCATCATTTATTTAGTTCTAATACTGACGCATTATGATTATTCCTCACTGAATGCCTGATGGAGTCCACGTATAATGGAATAATGGACTGATGTGTTTTCGCATGACCTGTTATTTCCACAAGCGTTGTGACAATTGTGTGTTTTTGTCTTTCACAGCATTTGAATGATAGAATGTGACTATATTAACCTAACTTTAGTGGGTTTCATAAGCATATAGTTTTGCTTTCATAGCATGTTGGATGTTTTGAGATCCTAGTTTTGCTTCTTTCATGACGGACGCTCTCATGGTTCTGTCCCCTCTAGAATCTTCTTTCTGGAGATGACTGATGACATTGCAGTAGAAAGGGTGACGCTGAGAAGTGTTGATCCTGTGACTGGAGAATGGTGAGAAACCAGCTAACAGTTTTAGGTTGTAAAATTGTTTCCCTAACGTTTACATTATGTAACAAAAACAATTATGTCTAGGAACGTTAAAAACTTTAGACGTTGATTTAATGTTATTGCTTGTTTATGAGGACATTATTCAAACATTTTTAATTCTGTAACATTTTTTAAATCTTTTGATAACAGTTTTGATTTGTATGATATATAATGTTAACTACCACTTATGTTACTGCGAGAACATTTCTTGAAAACCTTTTTAGAATGTTAGACAATGTTCTGAGAACGTTCCATGTTAGCTGGAAAAAAACCAACAAAAAACCTCAACAAAGTAATAATGATTAACTTAAAATTTGTATATCAATCACAATAAAAATTTCTAACTGCTGTCAGGTCGGCTAATTCTGTCATATTTGCTGCAGGTACCACAATCTGTATAAGCCTCCTCCCGGGTCAGAAGTACAGGCCCGGCTGCGGTCCAACCCACAGGATTCAGAGGCTCATCTGCTGAAGAGGCTTAAAGAGTTCTGGAGCAATGCAGTCGGGCTCCAAGCCTTCTACCCACAAGCAGTGTTCATCAATGCTGAGCAGGACCCTCACACTGTGTTTGAGTCACTGGAGAGTAGACTAGTGGGTCGACCACCCAAAGTCCTGCCTAACACTGAAATGTATGAAGGATGAGAGGCCAATCCTGTTTAAACAATATAAACAATATGAGATAGATAGAAGATCATACATAAATCAGTTTCTGTACATGTATGTATATGAACAACATAAAGATTTGATTTTACTGTATGTTTACTTATAAAACTTGTTGATTTCAGTGAATAAATGGCCAAAAAAATGAGCTATTTTGTGGTCTTGATTCTGTATTTTATATATTAATAAATAACATGCCTGTACCATAACCTCTGATTACATCACAGAGAACTATATTATATAAATTACAGTTTGTCTTTCCAGTTTGTCTTGCAGCCATGGCGATTTTTTCCTTTTATAATCCAATAAATCATTTTGGGCGGTTCTAGTTTTTGTGTCATTTTTGTTGCTTCTTTAAAACCAGGCTTGTAACATTCACACCAAATGCATGTCAACTAGCATTGACATTCTGATGAAGGTGGTTTGTAGAGAAAATAACATCCCAACATCCAAAGGTGATGATGATGGCATCCAAACCGATCTTTATAAGCAGGAAACTAAGCAACATATCTTTAATTATTAAATTCCCTCTCTTCTGCTCTTCCTCTTTTGGAGGTCACTGAATCGCTCTCATGGGGGGAAATGAGTTACATATACTGGTTAAGAAAAATGTTAACAGGCTGATTTTAAATTCCTCTCAGATATGATACTATGACAGGCATGTACTGACTTAATTACAGCAAAAGAGATCCAGAATTAGCAATTACCCTGAATATGTAAACATGGGGCCCAGTGTTCAAAGGGAGGCCACAGAAATGTGTCCAAATGAGGACGTATTCTCCAAGCACTGACTGTTTCTGTGGCAGCAACACCAACCTGAGTGATACTTTAAAAGGACCATTTATTTATTTAAATGCACACAGGCGTTTTATATAAAAATAAAGATTGAGAGAATGCAAGAAATTTTTTTGTAAATATTTTACTTAACATGCAGAAAAGATGCAAATAACAAAGACTTACCAGACTTGCATGTCTTGTGCAAATAGTGTGGCATGCACAATCCTTTGAACTTACAGCATTTCTATATGTGAGAAGTAATGTTGTAGTTAAAATAGGCAACGTATTACAGCATAACCTGTTCGCAGTAATATTGTGTTGTGTGACTTTTATTTTGAAAATGTAAACACCCGGAAGTGCCCTCACGCTGGACGGAGAGAAACACGTGTGAATCCTACAGTTGCGGCTCGTGCAGTTTTCAGGCAGGTTTAGAGTAACTAATCTTACCTTACAAGAGACGTGTTCCCTATTGAAACCAATGTTAGTACGCAAATTTGCAGTTTGTAGCGTAGTTTAGTTAACTTAGCTACTACACCATCTGGCTAAATATATCATTAGATTTGATGGTTACTGCCATGGCTGATGACATGTTGACGCTCAACATCACTTCAGACCCTTTACAGTTTAACAGACAGAAGAAACATCTACACTCTTCATCAGCAGACAAATGGTCACAAGTAAGTCCTGCCGGTCGACGCTGTCAATTTTATTAGCAACCATTTCTCTCAGTGCAGTAAACAGATACTTGTTGATGTTACAGAAAAAGAAGGAATCGCTGAAAAGAAAGGCTGGTTGTGAGCCACAAGAGAGCACCGCCTTCAAACAGAGGAAGATTAATCAAACTGGTCAACAGCACACGTATAAGCAAAAGCAACAATTCCCCAGCAGCCCATCTCAAAGGAATAATAATAGAAAAGCAGAGGAGAAAAGGGACCAGAGAGAAAACTCGGCTGCACAGTTCCCAACAAAGGTGAAAACATTTCCAAAGAAAGCTGCCGAAGAGCAGGGAGACCATGGCAGACCATTTATCAAGACATCCTCTCTGTTCAGAAACAACCCAGAGATTCCTGCCGTCCAGAGGTACGATGAGAAATCCTGTTATGTTACACATCCTCAGTTTGACCTTTCCAGTCAGTTCAATTGTCTTGCTTCTTTCCTCAGCCCTGCAGTAACTTTGGTAAAGGAGAAAGTTTTCACAAGCAACACATTTGAAGAACTGAGTCTGCATCCGCATTTGGTATCAACATTTGATCGCGTTCACACCTCAATGTTTAATTCGGATCATTTCATATCAGCTGATTGTCTTCAATTACCTTTATCTCAATTAAACCACAGGTAGCAACACTTGAGAAGGTGTTAAATGTGACTAGTATGACCAGGTACATAAACTTCTGTTCACTTCTTCTAGTTTTGTCCATCTCCTTGTCACCATTTCCTTATATCATCTCATAATCATTTGTCTGTACAGCGTACAGAAACTGAGCATACCAGAGCTGATGTCTGGAAAAGATGCTGTAATCCGTTCTCAGACTGGATCAGGTACGACTTCTGTCCTGTTTCACACGGATATTTAATCAAGTCATTGGTTTAGCGGATACAGACATTTATCCAAATGTTTACATTGTATACAAATATGTAGAAAAGATAAACATGACAAAGTATTACAAACTCAGTTGCATAAAAAAATGCAACAAATACACATTAGATGAAACATTTTAAATAGGTGAACTGTTTCCATTTCCTTCTGTGGGAGAATCTGCATTCCTGTCTTATTTGAATAAAAGTAAAATTTGTGTTTCACAGGAAGGTAAATAATTGCAGCAGTAACTGCTGGCAGTGAATGTTGTGTCTAAGAAATGAAATACAAAACTGCATTGTTAAAACATATGTTTTTGTGCAAATGTGATCTGTTCCACTGTTCTGTGCAGGAAAAACATTGGCCTATGGCATTCCAGTGGTACAGTCCTTACAAGCAATAAAGCCTAATGTGAAGGTAAGCTGATTTCTAATGCTATATTCAAAACAAAGGATTGCTGATGTTTTCATATACAACATCATTTCTTATTCAAAAGTAGGTGATTTTTTATAACAATAAAAGACTAATTTGTTGAATTCTGCTTCAGAGATCAGATGGACCTTTGGTTTTGGTTATTGTTCCAACCAGAGAGGTGATTTTTAAAGTGTTTCAAGCCATAGTCATTTCTGATTTATTTAGTAGTTTCTAACCTTCATTTCTTTGCTCCTCAGCTTGCCCTGCAGAGTTTTAAGATGTTCCAGAAGCTTCTTAAAGTGAGAATAAGCATTTAGGCTAATTATTATTTCTTTATTGAAGTAAAATAATATCTAATCAGAAAAATTA